>FASU01065010.1:0-10934 GCA_001486225.1 Heliconius pardalinus sergestus
CAGTTTGACCGAGCGTCATAGAATATATATATATATATATATATATATATATATATAAAACTTATTAAGCTATATATTTATAGCCTTCCGAAAACATAACGTTTCAATTCGAACTAATAGTTCTTGAGAGAAGCTCGTTCAGCAAAATTCATGTTTTATAATATTAGTATAGATATACAGATATTAATAATATTATTTGTTTGTTTCAGGTAATCTATCAGGACATTTTGCAATTGATAAATAGATAAGTAAGCTTTTTCCCACATAAGACAGTAGCACAGAAACCTCGTTCTAAGACACTCCGTTCCTCAAACATCGTATAACTTTCAAGAGATAGCGTGTTAAGTGGCAGTACTTAACTCCGCACTTTGTCTACCGGAACGGGGAAATGACAATGACACAACTTTTTAAATTCTAAATAAATATAATTTTGTATCATTCACGACAGAAAGTGGGTAAAGGAAGGTCTTAATAGGAACTGAGTGTCTCAACACTAGGTTCTCAGATTTTCTCTGCTGCACTAATATTAGTGCAGATCTGTGCGATACGGCGTTATGATTAAAAGAAATAATAATTTAAAATACTCTTAGTACCTAACATAAAAGTTCTAAAGACGCTTTTAAGTTTCTAATACCAAAAATTCTTACTAAAGACATTCGAGAACGAAGATAATATCTTCATTTGAATCGTTTACATTCTAAGTTTATTTCAATGCTGGCAGTAACGAGATATTTAAATTTTCGAATATGTCTCTTTGGGGAACAGAAAAGTATTGTAACCAAACTTGTTCGAAATTCCTTATATTATAGTAAACGCGGGGGTTGTGGGTTCGACCCCTCGCGGAGTACTGATGTTTTGTCATTTGCCCGCTGTGGCATGGCATTGCGCGTCGTGGAATTTCACTAATCAATTTGCAATAACTTAAATTCAGGTAGAAAGCGAAAAACAGAGCGTCTTAACAGTAGGTTCTCTCTGCCTACTCTGCCATATGGAAAAAGCTTCACGCTGTACCCAGCATATAGCAAGGTAGGAAGAGGGAACCTAGTGTTAAGACACTCCGTTCCCAACTTACCGCGAATTCTCGAGGGATTGCGTGCTGAGTGATAGTGAACTGAATGTAGGAACTTAATAATCACTAGATTACAAATCTTTATTTCTAAAAAACTTTAATTACAGAGTTTGCAAGACATTTACTCAGGATTAATGGTATTTTATTAAAAAATAAAGTATGATTTACCCAAAACTTTACTCACAGTCAACAAAAACAGATTAAGAACTGAGGAAATCTCCGCGGATTAAGCAAAAAAGTTTATACAAACTAATTAACAGTTGAACCCGGCTCTCATCTGATAACACCGGGAATGGGATCTTCCAATTCATTTGGACGATAACAACTTATAAAGTATGTTTGATCTGCTGATATAAATGTTCTACAGTAGAAATTGTAAAACAAGTTTCGGTTTATTTTATTTTACTTTGAAATATTTGGTAGACTTTTTATAGCTTTACGCTATATCCTACGTGTGGCAGAGCAGCCATAGGGAACCTATTAGTTCCCACATTTTTCCAATTTTTTAAGTGGTGACACTCTGTGCCATACAGGAGTATTGTATAGATAGCTGATAGCTGATATAGATTGTATAAAATCGCTTTTCCCACATAACAAAGTAAGAAGAGGAAACGAATATTTTATTAAATATTTTGTTCTCCACTTCTTTGTTATCAAAAGACATTACGTATCAATCTGAAGCTGTGTGTGTGTCTGCTGAAAAACCTACTTAGTCAATATAAAATCCTATGCATAGCAATTCCTGTAAGAATATTTCAATATATTACACTTTACTATCAGTAATTTCGGCTACACTCTAACACGTAATATAAGTTACACAAATTTCAACAAAACCATTAAAATCTCAGCTTTGGTAAATGGAAAGCAATTTACTTCGCAATCAGCACCAATTATGGGAGAAAATAAGAGCGTTTAAGTGATTCCAAATAAAGCGAAAGAAAAGTTTGAATCCAAAAGTTTTCCCCACTTTAAGTACGCGACGCCTGAATATTATTTAGCTGTGAGGGGCGCCTGTTACACAGATATGAGCGTCTCGTGTAAAGAGAAATATTCATTATTGTCATAATTGTACTAGTAAAACTGTATTTTAAAACATAAAATTACATATACGTGAGACTATCAAACTGTTCTTATGGCTATTAAAATATATATATATTTTACGCTGTATCTCACGTGCAATATGGCAGGCAAACTAACACTAGTTTAGTTAACCTGCAGAAGAGGGCTTCTGCCCAATTTTCGAAGTTCAATTTGAGTGGAAGAACTTAACGTCGTGATTTTTTAAAGAAAGAATTTGATGAAGTTAAAGAAGCGATGAATGAAAAAAAAATATTTTCGTCAGTGGGAATCCAACCCACAACCGTTTCGTTTACAGTCAAACACAATGTCGCTGTGCTACGATGCCTCCTTAGAACAAAACGTTTATTGTAACTTAGTACATTCACATCGGTGTAAAGGCAGCCTACAAGGAAAAAGAAGGCGTTACTTGGCATCGAGTTATAACTTTTTCATTTTTTTTTCACTCAAAACTCGGTATTTCAAGTTACAAACAATTGTGGTTCAGAATCGACTTAGCACCCGCTACTATGTTTAAAATGAAAAGCATGTTGTTTTATTTGTTTGAAGACGGCAGTTGTTGAAGGACGTCGACAGATTTACACTGATTCTTAGAATTATTGTTTCTAGAGTTATTTTCTTTTATACACATAAGTACAATTATTCACCTAGACGAATTACCACACCGGAAATGAATCTATTACTTCCATTAAAACCATTTACATGATGTATTTGATAGGTTTTAAATGGTCTCTTGCACTATGACAGTAAAAGCCCTCAGCGTCCCCCGCGAATACCAGATAACCGTGTCATAATTCTTCCCACACTCCGCTGTGGGGTGCGGTGGGAGTGTAAGCGAGTTTTATAGTTAACGTATTGACTTATTTTCTATTTTTTATTCTTATTAAGTGTCACTTTGTAAATGAATGAGTAGAATACTAATAGTCATTTGGAGAAGATTATGATACAGGTAATATAATCAATTTCTTGTGATTAGTTTCGCAACTCAACACGAAACACGAATCCTCCGGAAACCGGAAATATGTTGATGAGAATAGAGCGTCTAAAGTTGTAGAGAGGCGGCATATGACATATTGTCGAGATAGGGAGACATTACATTCGTTTGCTGTACATCTTAAACTATAAATTATATAATTACTTGCACTGAATAATAAAAATGTGATTTTAATCTAAAAAATGTATTTTTAAAAAAAACTAAAAGATAATAAAACGAGTAGACACGAAATTTCTAAAATTTCGTCTGTCTCTACGCACCATATTGATACGTCATACTAATGTAGAACTTAGACGAAAAAGTAACTAAAACGAATAACCTTATGAATTAACTTTTAAAGAATCTACAATAATCGTTTTAAATACAATTATTAACCGCTTCAGATGTGGCCCTACCTTCAAAGTTAGGCCTTGGATTTACATACGACCCGCTCCACCGACTGATTTATGCTTCCCTGTCTTGAGATGATAATGCGGGTTAAGACACAAGAGGATACGACAATGTTCTGTAAGTATTGTTTGTTTTGTTTAGTCTCTGGGCATTTGTTACAGGCAGAAAAAAAGTAGTGTTAAAATACTCCCTTGTCCAATTGCCATTGTTATATCTTTTGCTCTCTTTCAGTATCACGCTTTTTCCCCCAAGGAGTGTTAAGACTTTTCCATGTCTACTCTATACACTGATTAATTCGAGACATTGAATGTTGAGTAGCAGAACTCAATGCCGCCCTTATATCAGAGCGGGGAAATGTAAATCATGAACTTCCTCAATTGGAAATTAAGCCTACATATTAATATAGTTGTAATATAAATAAAACGGAGCGAATGAAAAAGAACAAAAAACGCCTACCCCCTATACTTATGACGCTTTTAATAACATTACGTAACATCATATATTTGTGCCTTTACAAATAGATTTGTAATTTTTTTTTTTAATATATATTTACTACAGGAACTAAAAAATCAAAAACTGAAACCAGGAATAGATTAAGAGCCTAACAGGAAATTCTTTTAATAGTTTGCTAAAAAATCTATGCCTGCCTAAAACTATAATCAATTAATTTGTTGAACCTATTATGAAGGCGGCACTAAAATAATCATTTTGAATTTGGTGTCGGTATAGAGAGTAAGTTAAAGAAGCCCGTTAAACCTATACTTGGATCGCAAGTCCCAGGCACAGCTCTGAGGTCTTCTCCCTGCAACGCACGTGAATATATAGTGAATAAACAGTGTCGTGTGGTGGAACTCAACACAGCGTATTGCCTAGCCACCAGAGCGAAGAAATGAAAATATTAAATATTTCATTATCCCGAGTGGGCATCGAACCCACAACCGTTGCATCTCCGTACCCTTGCGCCACGGCTTCTTCAAAATATTTTAATTCTTCATTAACCTAAAAAAAGATAAAGCGTTTTCTTGAATTACGCTAGTTCCGAATTCGGGAAGAGGAAAACGGAGTGTTTCGGTGCTCACTGCATAACATGTTATACAAGATTATGCGTGAAATTAAATAAAAATTTTCAAAAAATATAACTGCTTAAACGTCTCTTTAGTATCATCGCATTGTCACAGCCCACAATCGCAATCCTTATTTTTTGTGTACCTAAAATAATTTACTTTATATTTCAACATTATATTGTATAGGGCACAAGACTTTCTGTATTTATGCCCTAAAATACCCTAAAACATGAGCATAAAATGACATCAAGTCCAATATATTGTTTAATTATTGTCACTGTATGTGTTGGGGGTATCCGAGGGTCAAAATAAACTTTCAACTGCCTGGAATTACTCGGTGTTTGTGAACACGGAAGTGAAACACAAAGAGAACTTGTGAAAGGTGATTCAAAATAACTTTTATTTATTTAACGACGTGTTGTAATGAAAAGAAAATAAATTGGTTTAATAATTAATTAGAAATATATCGAATGATTGTATTCATGACAGTTGTGGATTCAACACTCAGTGAAATAATATGATGAGATTTTGAAAACCCAATACAGAGCCCAATTTTCAAAACATTACATGATTGTAATGTTTTGAAAATTGAGCAGATAGTGAGGAACGGAGTGTGATCAGGTTCCCTCTGCCTACTCTGCTATGTGACAAAGACGCAAAGCTGCCCTTTTTTGAACATATATTTCTTTATATTTAAACCCCCTTAAGTGGGTAATATTAAATACATCCTATCCAATACTTTTTTTAGACATATTCAAAAATTTCGAACACAGCGCGATTTGAGCGTTCAAGACTGACACTAAGCCATATGTTTTTATAAAAATATTAAAAAATGAAAATTACTATAATACAAAAAAAACTTATAAATAATAATAAACAAGCATATCCATTGAAATGGTGTCTAAGTAACGTCAGGGGAGCCGTAACTCACCCGCGCGTTGTACGACACCTCTGTTACATCGTTACTCTGTTACCGTCCACTTGTCACGGTATGGATGGACGGACAGATTGGTTGGACATGTGTTAGAATTATGTAGATTACGGACTTATAATTATAAATTATTATAATATGTTATAATTACTTTGAAAATTCTTTTTTTCTGTGCATTTAACAGTTAAGAAAAGCACAATAAATAACATAATGTTTGTGTATAGTCTACATAATATATGTAATTATGTATTTATGAATGAGGATAAAAACTATTTTTTGTAATATATAAAATAGTAAATTAAGAATAGATAGATGCACATTTATGCATCACAATGCTAGACAAATAGAACGAAATATATATTGAAATAAAAAATTAAACAACAAGCAGCCTTACATAATTTTGGAAAAGAGCTAACACTCTTCTAATTGCTAGGCCAATTTTCACTATACAGCTTCTTAGCTGCAACCACAAGGAAACTTGAAAGGCTTGAAAGCTTGAAGGCTTTTGAATGTAAATTGTATATGTATTCCACCTGTATGAGGTGCCACAGGCAGAAAGACGTAAAGAACAAAGAAGAATGTCTTAATACTAGATTCTCTCTATTTGGGTAGATAGAGAGAATCTAGTATTAAGACAGCAGGGTTGCTGTGTGCAGAATACAGCGAAAAAAAGAAGTTATGACTTCATATTCCCCATTGCCACACACCTAAACGAGGCATGACGATAAAATATATGAAAATTACGTGTCACGAACAAAAAAAATGGTTCATACTTCCAAAGGATTTACGGAAGTGACAAGTGTTTTATTTACTTAAAAAACCTGCCGACAAAAACGCATGTAATTCTTAAGAACATAATCCGTTGAAAGCCGCTTGTTTATTTTGTTTGGCCATGAGATGGTGATTCGTTTCTTTTTATCTGCACGCTTTAAACACTCAGGTTAAACACATAGATCTTCAGTTTCTGCCCATATAAAATTATTTTATTAGATATTGCTCATTCTTTTCTTTCAGATTCTTTTAAAGAATTATATATCGTCTCTAGCAGGGTAGGGAGAGAGAATCTTGTGTTGAGACTCTCCATTCCCCCTTTTGTGAAATGAATTAAAAGTGTTGGTATAATTTAGTATATTTGTAATAAGAATAAATAATACTTTGAATTTTTATTTAAAAAATAAGAAAATTGATAGCTATTTGTAGGTCAGTTTCGTGGCCACAATTCGGTTAATCTGGGCCGCTTTGAGTAGAATCCTTAAAAATTGCTCCCCTCCACAAGCAGTTTTATCATATTTTTCTTCTGAAAAAACCGAAAGGTATATATTTGCTATTATAAAACAAAAAGCTTGCCTCTCTTGTAACGTGATTCCAATTATTCTTTTGTATATTTTTTATTTGTTTATTTATACACATCTATATGTGTATTTATATTTTTATTTAAACACGTTTATATGACTATCCTTATGACTACTTGCAAGATTAAAACGGAAAAAAAATATACACGTACACGTGATTCGATAAAGTTTTAACAAATGTAATATTACATAGTATATTAAACAAATAATGTATAGACATTTTATTTCATCAATATTTTAATTTGTTTTAATTACAAATTATATTATTAATTATTATACTTTAAACATTAAGCATTATGAATTATACTTTAAAAAAAGTATAAAAAAGATATTTTAAAATACAAAATGACACAAAAGATATTTTTTATCCCGGTAAGCACTTTTCTTCGTGAAATAACAAAAACATACGATTTTTTTCGAAGAACTCATTTCTTAAGTACAGGAACAGTAATTAGTTAATAACAAATAACTCAAAAGTAAGGAAAGCAATTACAAGTATTATTTCCATCAACTGCAGTATAAGTTTCGCTACATACATATTACACGAGTATGTCCGTGTGTGTGTAATATTATTTGATCGATGACGCACATGTGATAGTAATAACGTTAGCGTTAAACGTATTACTATATTAAGTCAATTACGTGACAAGCTCACGTGAAAATATGAAGGAAATTTGTTAGATATGAAGTGGAACAATAATTGTTTGTATACAAAAACTAAGAATGTAATCAGAAGTGACAAACAGAAAAGTAGAACTAATATTTTGTTACTTATTAAGTAGATAGTTAGTTCATTTTACATAAAGTTCACCTGTTATCAGAAAAAAAGAAGAAATTAAGTAATATTCTGTCATCTCTTTATTTATAACTTAATATGTATAACTATAATTTAATAGAGACCCATAACCTATTGTTTCTGTATCCAGCCGGCTCGTGAACGGCGAACAGAGTCTTGACACGTTTTCTATGGTTACCTTACTATATTGAGCAAAAAGCATAAATCTAAGAACAATAAAAGTTATTAATACAACATTTTTTTTTAAATGTATAAAACAAATATGTCTTAAGAATATTTATACATACTTAATTTTTTTTTTCATTATCCCAGTATTCTTAATATTTTCTTCTTATATTTATACAATACAATTTCTACCCCAAAGGTTGCTATTTCACATTCGTATAAAGATGTGTTTTGTTTTAGGGTCACTTCTCGTTAGGGTTCCGTAATGACGCAATAAAAACCAGAGCAGTGTGAATAATTGGGTTTCAAGACTATAAAGCACATTATACTAGTAAACTATATATCATACTAGTTTCTGCCATCATTTTAGCCTGTATTTTGTTACTATGAAAGGAGGGAGAAAAATAAAGAAATTTTATAATGAATTTATGATTGTTGTCAAGGTCTTATATGTACATAAAATTGTTTCCTATTATTAAATAACACAAACAATCATTATTTTGACATTATTTATCAGTATATTATAGACATTGCAACATGGTAGTGCAATTGAATAGGATTTTAGTGTATACACAATCATTATAAAAAAATATTGGTTTATGAGGCTTGGATTGTGTTATGTCAATCGTTACGTAGTATGTTTAAATATCCAGAAAACAGAGAACGTAATAATGTTACGATCTATGTACGTACATCGTCAGCATACACTGACAATGAAGACTTAAAGGTGAATACCTCACTTAATTAAACGCCTTAGAAAATAGATAAAAAAATTGAAGTTCTTGTGGCACAGTAATGCAAGCGCGTAACTTTAAACGCGACGATTGTGGCGCCACTCAACATGCAATGCGACGAGCGGAGGAACGCGGGAAATATCTTAACTTTAGGTTCCCTCTCCCGACCTCGCTACATACTTTTGAGTAAAACATTCTGTCAGTGTCACGCTAATAGGAGGGACCTATTATAAAATAGGCAAATAAAACCTAGTGTCAAGACACTGCCTTCTTTGTTTTCCCCCCAATTCAGGATATTGCGTGTTGTCTTTTGAGATTTACTCTACCACGATGACCTCAGTTGTATTATACCAATCTTAATTATACTATAATTATATACAGAACCCAAGATATCTTTATATTATTACCCTCTGGCGATTTTCGAGGAACGTTATTGTTCTCTTATAAGAAATAATCCCAGCGATATCTAAATGTTTAATGATTCAAAACGAATTGGATTCATGTCTGGAAATGATATGGCGTTTTCTGTTTTCCCTTTTGGAAATAGTTTTTTTGGGATTGCTTTTTGTATCGTATTATAAGTATATTTTGGATTTCTAGCGAATTGTATTATGGTAGCAAAAATCAGAGATTTTATATTTAGAATTTAATGTAAAAATATAAAAAAGATAATCTAGCCACGTAATAGAATGTGAATTATGATTTTTTTAAAACATCAGATGGCCTCTTAAGTTACAACTAATTTATAAAATTTTGCGGCGTTGAGTTCCACCAATCGACATGCAATGTCTCGAAGAAAGCATATAAATAGTGTAGCTTAAAAAATTGAAAGTAACGGTAACATATTTACTGTGCTTTATAAGGCAAACAATAGCAAATTTATTTTGTAAACTATAAAAATAGCTTTAAGCCATATAGAATTACTATGGCAATTACATTTAACAGTTCTCAGCTACTCCTGTAGCTGTATAGCTAATTTACATATTAGTAAAAAGCTGTTGACCGTTTACGATCGCAAGGGGTCGGATTTTATGGGAACCCGTAAAATTCACCATAACGAATAATTTCTTGCTGCTAGCACTTAGAACACAATTTATATGTGAAAATTCAAGAAAATTTTCAGGTGGCGTGTGCTTTTTATTAGTAAAGTTTATGAAAACAATAAAAATCATTGAATTTCTGTTAATTTCTCTAATTTTTATCTCGGTCGTTTTAGTTGAAACTACTACTTAATAATCTCTTAAAAATATTTAATTATTATTTGTATAGGCTAGTCGTGACGCAGGGGCACAAAGTGTGACTATAAACACAATTGGTTGTGGTACCCTACTCGAGGAAAGCGCGGAGTTGAGTTATGCCACTCAATACGCACGGCCATTAGAATTCGGCGGAAAGTGGGGAATGGTGTGTCTTAACACTAGCCTACCCTTCTCCTTCCTTCTTCTCTCTGCCTAACCTGCTGTATACGGTATACAGCGTGAAGCTCATTTATCCTTACATATCTATATATTTTATCAGTAAGTGTAAAACGACACTGAAAATGTAAAAAATTGTGAAAATATTACGAAAAAACTTATTAAAATGCTCTTGCTCATGCTCTTGGACGGTTTCCAAGAATTGAAGATTCAAATCCCGTTACGTTTAATTTTTTGTACGTTTTCTAAATAAGTAATATTTGCACTCTTTATCTTACATAACAGGTTAGGCAGAAAAAAACCTAATGTTGAGTTGCGGAACTCAACGCCGCACTTTGCTAACTTGAGGAGGATATAAAAATGATTTAAAATTAAAATTGTCAAACGATGTGCCACAACGGCCTCCATATTAATATAATAATACCTATATATTTAAATAAACTGGAAAAACGTGACATCTCAATGTTTCTTAAAGCACTTCCTAGTGAAATATTACCTTCACTTCATCATCCATACAAAGCCTACATCCGGATATAGCCTATAAAATTAGAAATGAAATATGACGTCAACAGTAAATGTCACATATAAACAGTGATATTCGTACCTCATGCTGCTACTCTGGTAGCTGGAAAAATGTTTTATCGGTCATATGTTCACGGGGTAATTAACGAAATAAATCCGCGGCAAGAGTCGTAAAGCTGTATGCTTATTACTAAACGATAACTTATACACTTGTGTTAGAAATATACATTACATTACATACTCAGAAACTATAGATTTTCTATTTTTTCGAATAATATATATGGAATATACTAATATACTATGGAATACGGATAGCTTGCATCCTGAATTAATTCGTAATATATATTTTTTTATGCTGCATAAATATGTATTTAAAATAGCATTGACTAAATTACATTATATTAATCGTTTCGATGTAACCTACT
>FASU01065521.1:258-12683 GCA_001486225.1 Heliconius pardalinus sergestus
GCGTGGACTAAGTTGATCAGACAGCTGTTAAGCTAATGCTAGAAGCTATGCTATGCTAACTTCACACTGAATCCCTCATATATAATATAAGAGTGAACTAGTGTTTCAAGCGGCCACGCACCGTCCAATTTTCGGGAGATTACTTGTTGGGTAACGGAACTTAACGCCACGGCTTAAAGTAACTAACAGATAAAATACATACATACGCTCTACGATATTAATTAAATAATACCATTAAATATTTAATTAAATAATAAAATTAAATATTTTAAGCTCAAAAATACCTCTGGCAGTATCCTGTAGGACTACCGGCTGCAAAGACTTGTCTACTGAACCACAACGGTGTTTTCCTTTTTTATATTTACAAAAAAGAAAAATAGGGCGATGCGGTAATCCGTAACAAACAGACATACAGTTTATTACGAAAGCGATTTATAGAGTTCTGTGACGTCAGAGCGTAGACGCAAATAGACCGCCCGTCCTTAGTGTATATGGCGTGAATGTCGACCTGACAACTATTTACATGAAAATTTAACAATTTTCTTACATTATTCGAGTGTGAGTATTTTTTTTATAAATTTTCTTTAACCTAAATTCTATACTTTCGATTTTAGTTGTGGACGGTGCTGTGACACATTGTTCTTTGCGTCTAAGAATTGTCTTGTCAGTCAATTATTTTTGAAGGCCTACACCTACGTAATAAAAACACTTTGTAATTTTTGTTTAAATTTAATTTTTTTTTAATTTTTAATTTTAAAAACACTTTTTTTTAAGTGTATTTCCTAAGAACCTAATATACAATGTATATAAAAAATATATTTTAATTTTTTTTAGCTTAATATGTTTATATTAAAGAAAAACCGTTTAAAACTATTATACTTAGGGCCAAATTCGAAGCTATTATTTTTTTTCAATGACTAATAATTTTAGATGTCTTTCAGTGGGAATAGACTGATTTTTTAAGTAATTTAACAATGATGAAATTAATATTAAATTTTATATTAATTTGTAAATTATTTTATTTAATTTTAACATTTAAGAACGTTCTGCTGTAAAATGTACCTACTTTTATATTTACTATTCATTTCAAAACCTTGAATTTATTATTTGTTGTAGTGAACAAAATAAAGCGAACTGGTTTCGACCTTGGTCACAAAAGCACGGGGGCTCATGGGAATGTTATACAAATATTTCAATGGGTTCTAAAACCCCATCTTTGATCTGAATGCCTTTTGTACTGTGCAGTTGTACACGTGTATAATGTATACAAAACGTTAGCAGACGCCCTTGGTTAAAATTAAATGGAGTTTAAATAAAGAGATGACGGTTTTTAAAATTAATAGAAACATATATTTTAATGTCACATATCGTGTGCTCTTGATGCGGTAAGTAGAAAGCAGACTGAGATCTGTCTCTAAATATGAATTATTTATAATTGTATGGATCGTTGGTTCGATATTAATAATTATTCAGTCAATAATGAATGGATTTTGGTGAATAGCTCCAAAAAAAACTAATTTTAAATAGTAAAGACTAAATACGCACAGTACACGTACCTAAGCTGAGCTTATCATTTCCGTAAGAGATCCAACCTCACAAAATCTCTATCAAAAATAGCCTCCTCATACTTGCCCTTCGGGGGATGCTCATGCTTTTTACGTGACCTTCCTCTAGTATCTTTGATACTGTGTTTTCGAAGGTCAACCGAGGTCAAAACTAAGGTAAGTAGTAAGTAGGTAGAACTAAGGTAAGTATATTATAAACGTATTTTCACAAAAAAAATATATATAAAAAACTGTCTTTCCTCGTTCTAGTGACAAGAGGAAGCGTAGCATAGAGATCCACCACTCAACAGTCAACATAAAAATTGAGGAAAATTTTGTCACGAAAATTGGGCGGTGTGTTAACACTAGGTACCCTCTGCCTGCCTATCCTGCTATTACGGGATACAACGTGAATATAAAAAAAGAATTTAGTCAGACAAGTACCAACTGCGGCACTAATAAGGATAAAAAAGTATTTGCTTTGTTAAAGAATATTATAATAGAATATAAAATAAATAGCATAATAAAATTTAATGTTTATTTTATGATTTAACTGTAAAATGATATTCGTTTTACAAATACTTATACATAATTCTTAGAAGACCTTCGAAGTACGTAAATAATACGTGGCTACGTGGCTATAAACGCGACTATTGGGGGTACAATTCCCGCTCGTGGGGAATGAAATATATAATATTTTAATTTCCCCGTAACCGGTAACAAGGCAAAGCACAACCTCGGAAAATTAGGAAGACAGAAGTATCATAACACTAGGTTTCCAGTTTCCCTCTGCCTACGATGTAATGTGCGTGATACAGCGTGAAACTAAACAAAAATAGTGAACTTTATGGTGATGGAGAGCTCAGTATCTCCACACAGAGGGATCTCTGGCTAGCCTGTTATATATTATGTCCCTATATGCAAGTAATACAAGTGAAGCACAATAATAAAAAAAAACAATCAGTAATTTCAAGTCATAAAACGCTTTTTACTTAATAATTGGATTGTTTATATTATTATTTTAATAATAAATAAAAAGTATTATTGCTAAGGTCACCCTGTTGTCACATAACATTTGTAATCTCCTGGTTAATGAACTAAGATTAAAAAATTTAGTAGCGTTATAATTGTTTCCAAAATAATTTTATACACTTTGGATTAAAATGTGGGGCTGTGGGTAGTGAGTACGAGTTCCGTTCGTAGGATTTTTTGTATTTATAATGCAAATAAGTAAGAGGTCTGCTTAGTCAAGGTGTGGCGTTCGTTTACGCCAATCAGTTTATGTCTATGAGTGCAATGTAGAAAATAGAGCGTAGGTAGGTACATACCCTACAATTCAATCTTTGACGTCTCTCAATTTAGATCTTAAAGGAAGGACGAATAATTGATGTTTTTGGGTTTAAGTATAGACTTGAAATATTCTAACATTTTCTAGAGGAAGGTAAGATACCTATAAAATTTTATTGTTTTAGTCATATATCATTACCATCGTATAGAACAAAAGGATTTACGTTAATTCGTAAATCATTTCTTGATAAGTAGAAATAACATTTCAATATTTCGTCATAATTAACGAAGGTCTACCTATCAACCACTTAAATATGGTTTTTAGCTACACGCTGTATCTCGCTTAAAGCAGGACAGGTAGAGAGGCTAGACAAAGACACCCCGTTTTTCACTTTCCGCCCAATTTTCGAGACGGCGCGGCGGAACTCAAGGAGGTGCTTTATATTCTGAACTTTTAATTACAACCCACAACCATTGCGTTTACAGTGAGACGCTGAGCTACTGCGCCTCATTAGGCTTTCTAAATCAATTAAACTAGTCCCTTCCATCTTTTTTTTCCTTTCCTCTATAAATGTCGAAAATATAACACTGTATTTTTTTAATAAATAAATGGAATAAAAGAACGACACGTTAGGTATGTAGGTACCTATACTTAAAATATTTGGACCTTTAAGTAACAAATAAGGTCACGGCAAAGCAAGGTCGGGCAGGAGAGGGGGATATGACTGATCATGATTTATGATCATAAACTGTTTATTAGGTCCAGGGTTTCTAGGCCAAAGTGTTACTGGGTCCTGTGGTCACGTAGTTTGCTGTTAGAGGTATATCCTTCCTGGTACTTCTGCTAGTAGGAGGGTAGGCGGAGAGATCTAAATGACCACATATACAGATATATTTTATTATAATACTTGATTACCTTTTTAACCAGCTTCTGTAATGGGAGGAGACTATCAACTCGACTGTATTTATTTTGCCGATTTTAACCGCTTTTTATGGTTCTTTGTTTATTTGAAAGCTACGAGTAGTGCTCCTCGTGTAGTCCCATTTTAATTTGGTCCATTTCTGACAATAGTATCCGTGAGAAAATCGCCAACAGATTGCGATCATTTCTTTTTATTAGAAAGGAACTTTAATGGTTTTTAGGTTCTGATTATGAGATCCGGTTAAAATAGAAGAAGTCGCTTGTTTTTGTTAAAAATTATAATTATATTATATGTGTAGATAAAAAAAGAAACATTTTTCTCACTGAAATTCTACTAGATCACAAGAGTAGTTTTTACTCAATCTAAAAGCACGGAAAAAACTTGAAAACACTAAATACTTGTATTCTTCATTTGAAAATATTTTTTATAATTTTGTAACAAGTATCGAACCCGTTATGATCGTGAATGGTAATTAATGACCCTGTTTTAGAACATTGTAATAGTTATTATTATTGAACTTACAACATGTAGGCCATATGTGTTGAAACCCTTAGACGACCATTTATTGTACCTACTGTATTCACAGCTGAAGCTTTATAGTTAATAAAAGGCAAAACCTAATATTTACTTTATTTAAAAAAGACTGGAATTTATTTGTATTGAATTATGTTTTCATAGTCTTAGACTATGATCAGTATTTATCTAACTACGCGTCTATGCAATCATTTGACTGTAAACACGACGGTTGTGGGTTCGATTACCATTCGAGGGAATGAATCATTTTCATAATAAGAAAACAAAGCGCGGCGTTCTGTGAATACAGCTTCACGTTGTTTCTGGAAAGCGGGGTAGGCGGACTGAACCTAGTCTTATAAAAAGAATTATAAAAGTAGAAAAATAAATATGGAATTTAATCTAGTAACATTTAAAATTAGTCAAATCTAATAACTTAAATTTCATCAAAGCTGTTACCGTAATTGCTGCAAGATTATTTGCATATTCATAAACTTATGGTTAAGCTCATGGCTGGTAAGGTAATGTTTACTCTAAGCATTACCTTACCAATAACTCTACGTAAAAATAGAGAAGATACTGAATTATGATTGCATTTATCATATTTCTTTATTTTTCAAGCGCCACGCCGATCTCAAATGTCCGTCAAGTTGGAGACAATGTGTACTTAGTGGCTTCTATTTCTATATTATTTTCTTTAATGCTTAACATGACCAACGTGATAATGTGTATAAATGAAGAACTATTATTTACGAGGTATTACATCATACGGCGTGTGGTGCTTCTATAGTTTTTTTTAATTATCTTACTACAACCCGCCTAAAAAAATTGTGCTCCCTAGATTTTAGGGAGTTTATTTTTCCCGATTTCTAGATTTTAGGGAGATTCTTTTAGGGTTAGCCAGAATAACTTGTATTTAGATGTGCAACAGAAACAAGATCTAGTATAACAGAATCTAAATTTCGAGAAATCCTGTCTTAGTACTCCCCTATACTTCTTAAAATAAATAGATTCCCTATTTCTGATTCAGCGTTCTACGTCAGTCACTTAGTAACTGCAGAGTCTTATATAATATATCTGAATAGGATTGGAACTCTCAATCGCTGCCATCAGTCAAGGGCATCTCAACTGCACCACAATAGCCACATATTGTATTAAACATAACAGGTGTATGGAATAAATGCATAAGGTCAACAAAATGTATATTATATGTTAATCTATTAACAGAAGAAATAAATTATATGTATGTAATAATAATATTTCGTTGTTTTTTAATGTCTAACGTTGACAGTAGGTTGGATTCTCATCCGTAAAAGATTTGATATTATTATATTTGATAACATTTCCTCGCTTTGGTGGGTTTAAAAAGTTAAGGTTAAAAAACTATTTGAGAACCAGCTATCATAAATAAACGCTTAAGTTTATATAGCTTAGGTTTAAATTTACAAAGAAAGCTTAGTGTTAAAAGTTAAAACACTCCGTCGCTCACAATCCGCCTAACTTTCGAGACATTGCATTTTGATTTATCCCACCAAAGCGAAAAGATGTAAATAATTATAATCATTTCTTCGAGTAAGAATCGAACCTACAGTCATCTCGTTTAGAGTCAGACACTGTCCACTGCACCACGACTGCCTCTTTAATTAATAAAGTTATAATGTACAATATGAAATGTACCGGTAAGTACTATAATTTATATTCCGTTGGAACCGTGTTAAAATGCATGTTTTCCGTGAAATGTACCTGCATGTATATATAATCACTAATGCATACCATCAACACGTCAGTATTGACTTAACTAGTAGAGGTATGAGAATTGATAAGTACACGGAGCTGTTATAGGATAAGTACACGTAAATCTTTACTTCCATACTAATATTATATTTGTTTGGTTGATTGCTATTATCTCAGGACCCACTGGTTCGAAATGAAAATCTCTCTGCGTTGAATAGTCTTATACGTAAAACTTAACGTCTTACATAGTTCTTAGTGGGTAATATCTATTTGATCTATGAGGGGCGAAGCGACTATGATAGATATATGGGATCGAGCCTAAAATATGTTACCAATACTAGTCGTATTTGACTAGTGGCAACAATTTTCTACTATTAAAACTATAAAATGAACTTTTATATGAATATTAATTAACTAGACCTAGGTATTTAAGTTTAAAGGAAGATAGAATCCCGTTAGAAGAAAAAAAAAATTTCCCTATACAACGTGCCTCTCTACTTTCCAGGAAATTATTAGATATACATACATAAATAGTAAGTACCTACGTCTATATTATTAATTTTATAACAACTATTGATTTCTATATACGGTCAAGTCCAATAAATATCTCAATCAGTTTTGACGTCATCGCGTGACGCATTGGAACATCTGTCCCTGCACTTGCAGGCTGCAGTCCCTCCAAATCGAACGTGACTAAAACGGAAATGGTTTTTAATAATAGAATGGAGAAATATATATTATATATAAAATATTGTATCTTAGGTGTACCTATATTAGGTATATTTGATTTTGTTATTGTTTCATTTATGTAATAAGTTAATTATTAATAATAGCTTAAGTAATAAGTTTATGCTATTTTATATTTTCTTTTCTATTGTGTAAAAAGAATCAACAAACGTAAAGGGTGGTAAACGGAGTTATTTAATACATAACTTCGCTTATTTAGTGCAAAAATCATTTATTTGTACGTGTATTTTGTAAATAGACTTTCTGCACACATCATCATCATCACTTAAGTCTTTCGAAACCCACAGGTTCCCTTAAGGATCCCAACTCACTTTTTTTAAAAGTACAATTACGCCGTTGTTGCACCAAATAAGCGAGTTAGTTTAGAGCTTAGAATGAGCAGCACTTTATAATTATTTTTTTTTACTTCACCATGTATTTCTAGGAGAGTAGCCGAAGAGAAATGAGTGCTAAGCGCTACGGTCTCTGCATACCTTTTACGCCTCGTCTTCTTACATGCTCTTCGTGCTTTTTATCTGGTTTTCCTCCATATCATGGATACCGTGTTTTCGAAGGTCAACCGAGACCTCTCTTACCACAAGCTTTTCCTTTATTTTTCCTTTCTTAATTTTAATCAGTACTTAATAGAAATATATATACACTAGAATCAATAACAATAAATATCATATAAATCTTAATAAGCTGCATCTAGACTCAATGAATAAGTATCGGTAATCAGAGTTGGAAGTTACTATTTACATAAATGCAAATTATTTATGTAAATTATATTAAGAATTGTTTGCTTTTGTTGTATGACAATTTATAACTTAGATACTCGTTTAGGGGTTTTTACATATTTATTTTTTTTTTAAAATTACAATATTTTTTTCTATAGGATCAGGATCAGGACTTTATTGTCCGTCAGTCTGTCTCTTCTTTTTTTATTAGTTTATTGCTCATTTTTTATTGTTCTATTCTTATCTCTGGAACACAACAAAGAAAATCGTGGACACAATTTAGTTTACAAAAATGTCCAAACACTGTACAATTACGTGAAATTGAACTATAAACGCGCAAAGCCAATTCATCAGGAATTTGTGAGTTGCGTAGGTATCAATTGATGGGGAACCTTGACCGCATTGCGGTAGGTGTGGATTCGATTTCCGTTGTATCCGGCACTCTAAATGACTGGTAACTTATTGTACTGGTATACTAGAATTTTATTGGTTATAATAGATAAGTACATATAACTATTTTCATACAGACTTATCATAGAGAATTAGTGACGAAAGAAAGGTATAAAAGGTTTATGAAGCAAGAGTAAGTGGTAAAAGAGGCAAAAGGAGACTGCAGTTGACCTTCGAGAACATATAATAAGCACGAGTTGCCCCCCGGTGGGGGGTTCAAGCACGTATTGATGACAGTGGACAAGGTGAAAGAAGTATGAATAAACCATAGCGTCTGGAGTTAGGGAGTAAACGTGTTAATATCAAGATTGGTGCACGTATGTTCAATTTTTTATTGAAATGAATGTCAACTTTTATGATACTTATTTTAGGAAATACGTCGTAAGTATTTCAGCGTGAAATGTGCGAATTAAATTAATGTTAAAAGATATAAGTAAGTGTCAAACGGATTTGTATTTTTAATACACTTTCATTTTGTGGTTTTAGTACTTAGCAGAGAGCTACCGCCGTGGTGCAGCAGCTACGGGTCTGACTGTACCTACTCGTGTTGGTTCGATTCCACTCGGGGAATTATCATTATATAATTATTTTTGTTTCGTCAAGGTTTCGGTCTGGGATTTTCGGTGAAATGCGGTGTTGAGTTCCGCCGAAATTCCGCAATTTAGCCGGTGCGTGGGGAACGGAGTCTCTTAACGGGGTTCCCTCTGCCTACACTATATGTAGGATACATCGTTAGATAAAAATCCTCCCAATGACACAATACTTTGTTCTCCAATCCTACTGTCGCAATATATCTCTATCTACCACCAGACCTGGAGAACACCTGAATTTTATAAGCAAACAATTGACCCCAAAACATCTCCTATATAAACCGATCTTTTCTAATAAAAATGTTGACTAACGATTAAATACAGCTCAAATGGCTAACCGGCTCAGAATAAAATTTATAGATTAAACATATAATAAGTATTAAAAACTAAAATATATAATCGAAAAAATTTATATAAGTTTTTATTTATTTATTTACTACCTATTAAATCTCGCACACAGCAGGGTAGACAAATGGAATCTAGTGTTAAGAGTAAGAAACTCCGTTCTCCAATTTTCGAATATTTCCAAGCACATCGTATTAAATGACGGAACTCAACGCCTAACTAACGCCGTATCTGTACTAGTATCAGAGCGAAGAAATTAAAATATTAAGAAATAATCATTAATTCCTTCAAGTGGAGATCGAACCCACAACCGTCGCGTTACAATCACACCCCTGTGGCCCTACGCCACGATTGCCTCACTAAAATATACATATAATATAAAAAAATAATAAAAGTTATTATTTAGTCACTCCCTTACGCGTCCCACCTCCATTTACGCGAGTAAAACTGGAAGAAAAACCTAGTTTCGCACACATTACTCGCATGAATAGTTCCGCTGTCCGCAATCAATAAGCGCAATACATATCAGTACGAGTATATTGAAATTGTAAACATCGTATTAATTTGGTTCCATTGCTATGATTGCTCCCAAGGCTCTGTCGGGAATCGTATCTGTATACCTCTGTTGCGTCAGGGCTACAGGGCTGTTAGTATGTTTCAATTTAATTAGTAAATGTTGCTTTTCTGTTATGTAATGTATGGGAAAACTCTTTGATTTTTTTATAGAATACTTATTTTTTTGATCATTTAAGTTGTATTTTTATTTTATTTTAATATTGTTATTTTTATTTTCGTACATATAGGTACATACATATATACGGACCTTTAGGGTCAGAATTATTAATTTAAATAAATAAATTCACTCAACGCAACGCCTCAAATATTATTTAAATTGATAATAATAACATCCACCGTTCCAATTAAAATATATTTTTTTAGCTTCACGCTGTATCCGGATATCCTACAGGTAGGCAGAGGGAACCCGGGAGCCTAATGTTAAGACGGAGTGTATTCCCATTAAGACGTTTCCGTTCACCACTTTCCGCCGATTTCTCCAGACTGAGTGGCGCAACTCAACGCCGCACTTTACCTCCTCTCCAGACCGAGGAAAACCTATAAATATATTTATAGAATATACCTTTCTACAATATCCAGGATGTCAACACACCTGATTTCACTGTGTTAATCATATTTTGGACGACCGCTACCGTACGTCTGCCAAAGTCTTCGCAAATAGAAATCTATGGCCGATGGCATTTAAATTGATTATAAAGTATTTATAGGACGATAAACAGTACACGGTAGTATGGCTGAATGCTAAATTATGGCAGCGTGATAACACTATAACTTTTTTTTATTATTTACCTTGCTATATGCTAATTGTTAATTGAAAAAAAATATATATATATAGGGAAAACTTATTGTGTTTTATTTATCTATTCTCGTATATGTATATCTTTTGTACACGAAAATATGTAATAAAAAAACCGTTCAAAAATTATCCAATTTTCTTCTTTACGTTCTTTAATTCGCACACAAAACTATTGCTTTTGGACATTAAAGGTATATTATTATTTTTTCAATAAATAATAATAATATATTTATTAAAAATATAGGTACGAACTACTTCTTTGAAAAATTTATAATATTTCGTGAAACTTTACGTAATTACAAGTACAAAACTCACCCCATCGCTTAGGCGTTCTACCCAAAAGGGTTTTTTCATCTGGATCGTATATAGCTTTTAGGAATCGCTCACTAAAAGGCACATTTGGCGGTGGAGCCCTCGCCCATTCCACTTCAACCCCATTCGATTTACTTGCCATTTAATATATTAATATTTTATATAAGTATTTAATATATTTTTATAGAAACATATGATAAAAGAACCGTCGTCTATGGAAGTTCGACGGCGACTGCGCCCGCGCATACACGTGCAAAGCGTCAAATGACATATGCATGCTATCGCTAGAATCGAAACGACTTTTTGTCCAAGCAAATGTATTTATGGATATTGTTTTATAAATAACTTGTGTTGTTTTAAAATTTTGTTTTTAAGTAAATTTCATTCAGATATTAAGTCTATAAATAAATTTTGAAAATGAAGCAACATCTAAAGTTTCTGGAGTAAGGAAAAAGTTGCAATCAAAGATACAACTAATACGATGCATCGTTTTTAATGCATTTCGTATAAAATTCTCCACGTAATCAAAACACAGGGCACTTCCTGAAGGCATACCGTTATGAAATTTTGCAATAACTGAGAACTCACAATACCTAAGGAAAAAAAGGAAAAAGGAAAATTAGTTTACAGAGAAAAATGATTTCAAACTAATATTTTTATAGTTTATTTTATACAAAATAAGCGCAAACTTAAGTTTGTCAACTTTTATTTTAGTATAATCCTGAAATTGCACTCGGTTTGTCGCACTTGGTTATTTTTTTATGTTTACTATTGCTTTATTCGTTACGTTTTTATTTAAGAAAAAATGAAAAAAAAAATTTAAAAAAATGGGCTCCCGTATTTTCATAGTTTTTTTAAGCGAGGCATTTATCTAAAAAAAAATTTTATTCACCACACATGATTTATTTTGACACTGAAATGTTTATTATTGTTATTTTACTATTATTTTTCATATAACTTAAAAACTTCAACCGTCTTTCATACTCAATAGACACTCATGTTTCATAGCCCTATAGATGATTTTTAATCATTTTTAATATATTTCATTTTTAATCCTACTTTATTCGTTCACACACTCATAGTGCAAAGACCCTTCATAGAAAAGTTTAGAAAGCATTTTTTATTGTACGTGGTGGGTATGGCTTCGATTGCAATTTTTTGAATGTTATTTTTTTTTTCAGTTTGAGTTAAATTTAAATTCAGTTAAGATAACAAATCTTTGAACATTAATATTTCCTCATCAGTGTATAAAAATAATATTATAGACTTTTATTAAATATTAATATAATTTTATTTAAATTAAATACATGTGAGGAAAATGTGTACCTACCTACCTTTAAATGAGTTTCATATAAAATTATTCTAATTCGTAGAAGTAATAATTATTTGATTCACAAGTGAACGTGGCTGTATACTGTGTCCTGTACATATATATGCCATATGCAGTTAGGCAGAGGGAACCTGTTTAAGATCCTCCGTACCTTCACACTGCAAATTTGTTTCCAGAGCGAGAGAGAAATCGAATCCACAATCGCCATGTTTACAGTCTTACCGCTGCGCTACGGTGGCCTCCTTTTTAAATTTTAAAATGCTTATACTGTTTGTTTTAATTAATCTTATCACAAAACACCTCAATATCACTAACATCTTGCTCGTGACTTTGGACAATGTTACTATTATACAAATAAATACATTTTAAAGTCATGCTAATGTATTACGCTAGCCCTCACCTGTGGCTTCGTTCACGCAGCCAAATGAAAATAGCTCTCCTTTTTAGTAGATTTTTTTATTGTTATTCAGCCACTATTGGCGGTAACGTGATGTGTATATAGCCTATAATGAGTTGGGCAACATTAATACCAATTAAACAAATATTAACAATTGGTAATTTC
>FASU01065668.1:0-10471 GCA_001486225.1 Heliconius pardalinus sergestus
AATATGTGTATAAAATTTTAAAATGTTTGACTATACGTGACGGTGAGACCGATCACGTACTTTATTGTATGTATCTTGCCAGCTTGTATCTATCTTACTTTGCAAGTATATCTTAGGATGTTTGGATCCGTCGAGTTCCTAGGACAATCTGTATTTGTCCTCCTATTATATAAGTACCTACTTACCTAATAGGTAACAAATTTTAACAGATTCTTGGGTTCATGGAAAAATGAATACCTTGACTACCGTAGCTCCGGCCTATGGCGGTCGAGGAGGATCACCGTCAGGTTTTAGTGGGTAGTGTGGACGGCTCACATCTGCCATTCCATCCATGAGTCCCAAATAACTCGAGTCCCCACTCGGGCGGCGTACCCGTAAAAACTTCCGCTCGATAAAAAAAGGTGTGGGTACCTTTGGTCATATTTCTTGACTACCAACCTTTAGAAACAAAACTGTCTTTGCATAACAATACTTTCAACAGCACCGTTTTTACCTTACAGCAGATGATTTTAAAAGTAGATTAACTATGAATCTTCATACATTTTCAAAAAAATCACCAAAAATATATCTATTAAATTAAGTATATGTTGTACCTATACGCAATTTCTGTGTAGTAAAGTAACACTTAAGGTAAACAAATAATCTACGTAAGAAATTTTTAAAATGTAAGAAAAATATTAAGAAAAAATTGCCCCGAAAAATAAAAAAAACAACGTTACATGAACATACATATCTATTCAAAAGTGAAGTCCAGTTTGTTTAGCTTTGTCATTGTACTTACCGCAATCACTCGAATGACAAGACGTATACTGCGAACATCACTGTCTTCAACAAATCGAGATATTTTTTTACGCGAAATGGCGACATCTCCTATTATGGTAATATTGATTCCACTTAACACTAGGCTCCCTCTGTTACTATGCTGTATGCAGGATATAACGTGAAGATGATTTATTTTGATTTTACTTTTTTTCATATGTAATTTTTTTCCTGTAACACTAACATTGTTTTGTTTTTTTTTAATTTGCTACAATTTCCGAATCATAGTCACCAAGCAGTACACCTTTAGTAAGAAGTGATACAACACTCTTAGCCTATTTAAAGAAAGTGTGCTGGTGGAAGAGTTGAACGCCATACTTTGTATTACCATATTTTCAATAATTCCCGGTGGCCATTTCACAGATTTTTTTCATAGTTATTAATATCATCATTACGCCGCATTAATAGGGGAAAAGTGTGAAGATAAATATCATCATTACTAAGCCAGTGTAATCACAGATTAAATCTAATAAGATTAATCATTTTGGTGAACATTTACATATATTTTTTTTGTTAAGAAATATCATTATGGTTGACGTATAGTGTCGTCTTCTTAAATCAATTGAGTAATTAAGTCCTTTATCACACACTTCATCTACAGTAGACAGTAGTAGCTACGAATATGGGTTCGATTCTCAGGCGCAGTCAATTATTTGTATCTTCTTGATCTGGTAAAATAAAATATTGTAGCGATGAATATTGCTGTTGGCCATTTCCAGAAAATATAGGGCTTGGACCTATTTTTAATAATGCTTTTATATAATAATGTATATTATGCTATCAATTAAAATAAAAAATACGAGAGAATATTGAATTAACATGTATATATAGTACATGTTTACAATTTTGATTATTAGAGATCAAAAACAGGTTTAACAAGCATAGGATTTTCAAGTAAAAACTAAATTTGGTGAGGATATTTTATTCCATAATACAGCATTAAGACAAACCGGAATGTCACATTTCGTTTTCCATTGAATCATCTTGATTTTCATAAAAATTAATTAAAAAAAAATCTCCACCACACGCCACATAATCATATCCTTAAATTGTGTTTAATAATTTCTTCTAAATTATTATAAAAATGCTAAGTTATAATTAATTGTGTAAGAGCAGAGTACCACCGAAGAGTTCTGAGCACAATCGCACGTTACTTCAATGACACCATGTCAGTAATACATATACCTAAATTAAATCTCGGGTCGTCATGAGAAGTCAACTTTAAATGCAAGTCGTCACGACGCCGTCCGACAAGGTCGCTCCGAACGGTTTCGAGTGTTAAATACATAACAGCTTACTCTATCTAGTTAACTTCCGTAAAAATAAACTATCATAATACAATAAGTCGTTCGCATCAAACGAATATACACTGAATACGCACTGAATACGCACTGTACGTGCACACGACTGCAGTTGCCATCGAAACACAAGTCAGTCACAGAGCGATGTGAATAGTGACATTTAATTTAAAAAATAAAAATAAAACCCCCGTTGCTTCTGAAAGATACTTGTAAAAAAATGCACTTAATAAATAAAACATAACTAAAATAAACTAATAGTAGTAAATAAATGGCTTGAATTTGAATAATCGAAATCGATAAATAAGAAATAACTAATCTAATAAACGTTTTATTAGTAAGCCGCGTATTAGACGGAACCAGCTCGTGGCAGTTGGTCGATCGCAAATATAGATTTACGACGCGATAACAATTGTTTGAACTAGGTCACGTACCCACCACGGGCGTCGCTAGTAAACCAGTGAATCAAACTCATGAAGTGAATTAACTTTAAATACTTTATTACGACAACTTATTCCACAATATTATAGTAATACATATAAAACATGTTACGGTGTGATCCACTTCATCACGAGTCAGCTACACATGTTCCTATCCACATCACAATGCGATTAATCAAATGTACAGTTTCATATTTCGTTTAGATAAATATAAACACAAAAAAAAATGTAATTTTGCAATAACTTTACACACTATATTTGTTCGACGTCATCAGAGATCGAACAAACAACGCATTCCCATTGACTAATACCATTGCACCACAGTACAGGCGTGACCCCTCGTTTTGTACAAATCAATAGATAGATATAGATATCTCAATCGTCGGCAGGAGGAAGAGTCGCAAGTACTAAGCGCGGCAAGCGTGTTGGGTATGCGATGCGAGCTCGGTCGACGGGTGACGGTAGTACATATTTCGCACATACATTGTATTTATAGCAAATAAAGTGAACATATCTTAAACCATAGTCTCTTTCAGTAATCAGATTAGTCTGTGGGAGCACAGGTTAGCGGTTGGCGTTCTTGAGCTGGTTGGAGAGCCAGTCCAGCCCCTCGTAGAGGCCGTCGCCGGAGGTGGCGCAAGTCGCCTGGATGTACCAGTTGCGGTTGCGCAGCGAGTGCAGGCCCAGCTTGTCCGTTATCTCCGCTGCGTTCATGGCGTTCGGCAGATCCTACATATTAAAGGACATGTTAATAATAATAAAAGGAAATGTTTACAAGTGAAAGAAACAAAGGTTCATCTTGTTCATATAGTGTATATTTATAATTTTAATTTAAGATAATCTTTTATTCTGTTATCCTGCAAACCTCCGCTTTTGACATGTCTTATTGTATTGTGTTTATTATGTTTATGAATTAGGGGATAATATTTTATATGTATGTATATTACACATACTATTATTACAGTTTTATATCTCCTAAACTAAAAGGATGTCTGGAAGAAAGTATTAATTATTAGTGCTTTGAAAAATTGTCTTTTGTGCTTTTGTGTTTACCAACTGGAATTTTTTCTTTCCTTTTGTTTCTTTAAATTAATATAAGTTTTGTGTGTACAGTAAAGTGTATAAATAAATAAACACATATGCTTACAATTAAAAACATAAAAAATCTGGCATAGGAAACAAAATATGTATATTATAAACTTATAATTTAGGTTCCCACACCTACAGACACTGACTCATAAGTACATCCTTTGGCCTTCATTGTTTAGATATCTATCCTACCATATAACAAGACATGAAAACATTCTCACAAAAAAAAAGAAATATTGAAAAACTAATAAGATTGATTGATTGATGTTGCAGGTTAATTTATTTTTGTATTTGTTATAAAAAAAACTATTACTCCTTGCATACAGTGTTTACCTTACATATGACTGTACAAAATAGTCTTAAAACATATATTTTCTCTTCTATTGCATAACAATTGTAGACACTCAAAATAAATATCTAATTCTTTACATAACCTTATCCATTTCACATAGACTCATACAGATATACTTCATTAGACAAAATGATTACCTGTTTGTTTGCAAAGATCAAAAGTACTGCATCCCGTAACTCATCTTCACTTAACATTCTCATGAGCTCCTCACGCGCCTCGCCGATACGCTCCCGATCATTACTGTCTACTACAAAGATGAGACCCTAAAAAAAAAAATTTTTCTTGTCAAAATTAAAAATATCAATGTGAGACCAACAAAAGAAAATGGTTGCAATTGTAAGTAATTGTAATAGTTGAGACTATTATAGATCAGCGACGCAGCATCTGACTGTAACTGCATGGTTAAAGGTTTGATTAATTCCTAGAGAGGAAATGAATTATTGTCGTTTTTCTTGCTGTGGTAACAAATAAAGCAAGGCGTAGAGTTTCGAAACTCATTACACAATGTCTAGAAAATAACGCGTAAAATCGGAACTAGTGCCTTAACACTAGGTTTTGTGCCTATTCTGATATCTGTGCAGGACACAGCGTAAAAATAATGTAAAAAGTAACACAAGAGCCATTTTATTTAATAAAAGTTTAAGCCATTTACTCATCCGTGGCTTATTTTTAAGATAGCTATAATTACTTTTTTTTTAAAGTAGTAATATTGTGATATAATATAATATGCAATATAATTAAAAAGTACACTGTACTTTTACAGAAAATATCATAAGTTTATTTACAAATAAAAGCTTGTAATGATTTAGATTCTGTAATAAAGTAATGGTGGAATTAATTGCAATAATAAATGTTTTATCTAATTATATATTGTGAATTAGAACATATGTGCAACCTGTCATTTCAATATATTATTCATTAGTGTGAATTTGTTAGTACTAAAATTTACCTTTCAAGTAGGTAAGGAAAGATCCAATACCTAACCTACCGGTCTTGTAAGATTAGAAGAAGTATGTTATCAAATTAACAATGAATCTTTTGCAATTGCAATAATTTGCATAGTTTTAAAAGGGAATACAGTTTTTAAATTTTAAGTTGTGACAAAAGCCTAAAACTGGATTATAATATGTATTTATATGTTATAACTTATAAGCAATAAGAACAACAATTATTTGCATGTTTATTTTTATTCTTTTTTGTTTTATAATTTCTTTTGTTTGTATTGCTATTGTTGAAGTTATGTTATGTGTTATGAAATGAAATTATCTAACAACACCTAATTATATAATATAAACAACAACAAACAATTTAAATATTAAATTGATATATAAAAAAATACCTGTGTGTTCTGGAAATAATGCCTCCACAGTGGTCTGATTTTATCTTGACCGCCTACATCCCACACAGTGAAACTGATGTTTTTGTATTCTACAGTTTCCACATTAAATCCTGAAATCATTAATTATACATAAACATTTTTATAGTTATTAGCTATATGCTATATTTAGCAGGCTAGGCAGAGGGAATCTAACACACTTATTATCACTTTCAACCCAATTTTAATGTTATGAGTTATAAGATGTTATGAGTTGAGTGGTAGAACTCAACACACAATGCATACTTGTCTTATAACTAGAACAAGTATCTGAAAATAATAAATAATAACTAATCCCGTTAAGTGGGAATCTCACTAAAAACCTGTTGTATATTATTCATTGATCTTATACATTATATTAATCTTATCTATCCATAAAATATTATTTTTATATTAAGAAAATTTGAGATTTTTATTATACACATGTTAATAACTGAATTATTCATGTAACATTATATACAGGAACAGAAACATTTAAATTTATGTAAAAATATATTACAATGACACACATTACAAAACTTATCTCTTAATCATTTCATCATCACTGTTAAACTTAGAATATGGACACTTTCTCTTTGATATTATGAAACTATGATTTGTTACCAATACATCTGTAAAGGTTATTTCAAAATTTTAATAAAAACTAAGTATTAATATTATTTGAAAGTATTTACTTATCATAATTAATAAAAATATATGTTTATTACAATTTCAAAGTTTTAAATTTCAACATGAAAAGAATAACTTACCAATTGTGGGAATTGTCGTTACGATTTCTCCTAATTTAAGTTTGTATAAGATTGTGGTTTTACCAGCTGCATCAAGACCCACCATCAATATTCTCATTTCTTTTTTGCCAAATAGGCCTTTAAATAAATTTGCAAACATATTCCCCATTTTGCTGTTTTTTTATTTTCCTGAAAGGTAAGTTAAACTATTATGAATACCTCACTATTCACATTTTCTGACTCATCCGTCACTATACGTTACTATAATCAATGATAATGACATGGCAAGTCGTAGTTAGAATTCGACATAAAAATGTTTTATAAATAATATAATCAACAATAAGTAAGTTTATTACGATATAGAAAAAGGATAAAAATTATTGATGTTACTATTACATACCAAGTTACAGTATTGCGACTTAAGACAAAGATTGGTGAACACCGCTGTTAATAATTCTGTTAGGGTCGCCACCCAGGGTTTGTTTCACAGAATAATTATAAGTATAACCAGAATTATTTTTAAATTTAAAGCTATTTGTAACAAAAAAAGCGAACTTACGTTTTTTTTTGAAGCAAATATATGTAATATGTAGTAAAAACGTTTCAATCCACTGAAGTCTCTACTATTCGCTGGATGTCAAAATGGCGGCGAACGTGGAAGTTGTTCGTGCCTATGCCACGTATTGGCAAAAGTGGCCAGCTATAAAATATCGATTTAATATTTTTTATATAATATTCAGATTGTTCTTAACTTTAACCAATATAGGTATTAATCATTTATGTATTGACATTATTTTAAATACTACTAAGAATGGAATGATTTAAATTTCATGTCGAATTATAAGCACCAATCTTATACAATAAGCTTCTAATATAATACTAGGATCCGCCACATGCGGTGCACGGCGGTTGGAGCTGAGCTAAGCTGTATTACCCAAAATTTTGCGAATTTTTTGCGAAATTTCCCGTTTTATCCGCACGCGCAGGGTTAGGTTAATTAAAGTTCAATCTGTGCGTGTGAATTTCAAAACGTTCCACAGCATTACAACGAAACACACTTTTGACCAGTGAGAGCTGCGCTTCGCTGAGCTCAAAAATTTATAACAAAATCCTAATATAGTATAATCCTAATATATAATAGAATATTACCGTACATATATGGTATGTAGATTTAATTAATAACGATATAACTCCAGAACTCTAGTTGTGCGTTGTTTCTCAATCACTCCATTGAATTGAATGGATCACTCCATTGCATTGATCTAAAAATGCGTGCTATATCGAATACCTTAGTATACTCGTATATGATATCTTTTTTTATTTTCAAAATTATGCTTATGAAAAAAAAAACTTTTGATAGATAGATAGATAAAATTCTTTATTGTATACACAATTTATAAATTATAAGTGCAAAAAAAAGGGGAACTACAATATAATTTGAAATTGGATGCATTATAAAAATTAAACTCAAAGTTAAAAATATTTCTATTGACCCCTTTGAAGTTTTGAAGTTTAATTATTGTGAACTGTAATTTGTGGATTATCTTTATCTGTTTTCTTTGTTTCTGTTATCAAAATCAAAAGCAAATCTCAAAATAAATAGCATAAGTTCCCCTAAAATATATTTTTAAGCTCTAATTTCTGTTTTTAATAATATGCTAGTGATTATTGGGGAAAAACAAATACCTTTGTTTTCAATTATCTTAAAATACTTGATGTTTAAATAAAAATGTCTAATTATCATTATCTACAAAGTTGGCTTTCAGAACCACCGAAATGTTCAGTTTTTAGAATTAATAAATTGATGAAATTTGATTGTAATGTGCTTCAAATTTGCTTGCAAAATGTATGTATGTTGTAATTTTAAATATATAAGATGCAAATTTCATATGTGAATTTTTATACATAAAAACTATAACCTTTATAGCAAAAAAAGTACTTAAACTGCACCACTGCCCCTAAATTTTATTTCTTGAAATCGGACTGTATTATTATTGAGCAATGGCCTGAGGAAATTGTACAAGATACATCAAGAAATAAAATCATTGTTGATGCTCTATGTGCAGCTGCAGTTTTGAGAGGAGCACATGTATATGCCCCTGGTGTATTGGGGCTATCTACAAGTAAGATTCATATATATAAACTATTGAAAGAAATTATATTTTCAATTCTAAACATTCATTACAATAATATTATTTATAAATTTGTCATTTCAGATAGTAAAATCAATGAACAAGTTGATATTTATGGTGATATTGATGGCCAGTGTAAGAGAGGCCTAAAAATAGAGTATACTGGAAAAAAGACTTATGTGGGTACTGGTTACTTAAAAATGGTGCGCTATGAATTATTTGACAAAGGAATACAACCAAAGTAAATAAATTTTATAAAGCATTAAGTATATGAAATATTTTTTAGGCATTACCATACATGTTGTTTTTGACATAGTAAACCGAAACAATATTGTTTAAATATAGTGATATTTTTCAAAATACATACATTTTATATTAATATGTATCACCATTGGAAGCTTTGTTTAAAACTGAAATAAATGGATAAATAATAAATTAAATCCTCCTTTTTGTCTTGCGAAAAGCAAGTACTAGAGCAAAGAAAGTACTTGATATATTTAAAAATCCCCCTTTTCACGAAGATGAAATGTGGGAATGCTGGTACTAAGTGTTATAGACACTAGATTTCCTCCATCTACCCTGCATACTGCAGGATACATAATATTAAAAAAAATCATATTTTAGTGGTATTGCAGTTCATACATTACTACCAGCATCAAGATTGCCAGTAATAAATGAATCTATATACCCAAGAGGACAGGTTTTATTACAAAATCTACCTTCAATTATAGTGGGATGGGTTGTTGATGCTAAGCCTTTTGAATACATTCTGGACATGTGTGCAGCACCTGGAAATAAAACCACTCATTTAGCAGAAATGTCTAACAATGAGGTATATTCTTACAATTTTATACATTTATTAAAGGCTTCATAGTAGTATATCCTGCATATAGCAGGGTCATTAAAGAGAAACTAATGTTAAAAGAGTCTTCCTAATTTTCTGACCAATTTTTAAGACATTATGTGTAAGGCAGTGGAGACATTTTATGTTGCTTTGTCCTTTCAGGCTATCATAATTGCAATTGACAAAACTGAGGCAAAAGTTAATAAAATTAAACAAACATGCGAAACACAAGGTGTTAAATGCGTCACCACATATGTACATGATTCTACTAAATGCCATTGCGATGAGAAGAACAGTAAATCACATCCACCATTTTCATCAAATACGTTTGACAAGGTTCTTTTAGATGCACCTTGCAGTGGGCTAGGGCAAAGACCTCAGTTAAACTACAAAATGTCACCGAATATGCTTAAATCTTACAAATATGTTCAGAGGAAGTTATTTGATGTGGTAAGTGTTTATTTACTTGTCATTTTTTGTTTTAGCGCGCGTATAGTAAGCGCGGCGTTGAGTTCTGCCAGTCAACATGCAATGCCTCCAGAATTCGGAAAGTGTAGAATGGAGTGTCTTAACAGATTCTTTCCCTTTGCCTACCCTGCTGTGTGCGGGATGCAGCGTGAAGGTGATAAAAAAAATAATTTTGTCCCAGGAAAGAATCCCTTGATTCGAGATCAAACTCACGACTATCGCGTTTACATTTAGACATTGCGCCGGTATTCGTTTAATTTTTAGGCAATAAATATTTTCAGGCTGTTAAAGTATTAAAAGTTGGAGGTAAATTAGTATATAGTACTTGTACCGTAACGGTAGAAGAGAACGAAGACATGGTTTCATGGGTGTTAGACAAATATCCATGCTTAAAACTTATCCGCGCAGAACCGTTACTCGGCGGTCCGGGACTTCCAGGTGTAGGCCTATCAGATGAACAGAGGTACAACCATTTCTATTTATTATTATATTTTAATTTCCGAGGCCATGGCGCACGGGCACAAGTTTGCGACCAATGCACCATTGTGGGTTGAATCCCCACTCAGCAGGATGAAATATTTAATATTTTTCTTTTTCCCCATTCACATCCCATGCCTTACAATGGCTGACAATGGTCAGGAGGTTGCTGTTATAGCCATAAGATCCAATCTTGTACGTGTTTGTGTTATTTAATTATGTGTGTCATGTCTCTTCTTATGGGTGTACACTGTACAATATATTTTTTTAAATTAATTAATAAAAAGGAAGAAAGAAACATTTATATAAATAATATTATACCAATCTTTTTTTTTTTTATATAAATAATATTATACCAATCTTTATTTAATTGAACATAGAATAAATAAACAGCAATAATAATCATAATAATGAGATGAAAATAATAAAAAAAATATATTTATTTGACT
>FASU01066084.1:0-12070 GCA_001486225.1 Heliconius pardalinus sergestus
AAGGGGAGTCGGCGATCATTATTTATGAATTGAAATGTAAGTTAATTCACAATTTAGAAAATTATATATACTACTACTACAATATTTTTTAAGCTAGCTACCCACTGCCGGCTTCGTCCGCTTAAACTTACTGCTAGATTATAGCCAACTTATATAATGAGATGGTAGTAACGCAGTGGCATAAGCGTGCTAGTAAACGCGACGGTTGTGAGTTCGATTTCGACTCAGGGGAGTGAAATATTTTATTTTTCATTTCCTTGCTCTGGTAACGAGGCAAAGCGCGATGCTGAGTTTCGCCACTTCATGAAATTGACGAATGGGAGTCTCTACTAAACCTTGTAGTTTAGTAATATTTGCGTGAACGTTGAACAAACATTCTCAAAAGTTTTCACATTTATAGCTTTAGTAGTATAGGACACGCATACATCATGTTTTATCAGTGAAAACGGAGTGTTCTAACACTAGATTCTCTCGTACTTTGTTTGCCTCTACAGAGCTAAATAAATATTTTATCACATTTTCACCTTTCACGAAATAAACATGAAATTATGACATATTTATCTGGCCATAAATTCGACTAACTAATGGACATTATCTATAACTAATAAAGTTTCGCAAACCTAACTCTGTTATGTTCCGATATTTTTAATGTCTATGTTACGGTGAAAGTTACAAGAGTTAGCGACTATTTTTGGCTTTTAAAATTATTTGATTCACATTAAATTTTGCTTTTGTAATTTTTATAACAATTCGGAATTAGGGAATATGTTAAATTTATTTTGAAAATATAATACATTAAAAAAAAATCTTACCACCACGCTCTATCTCAACACCAGCAACGAAAAAAATAATAAATATTTAATTTCCTCTAGTGGGAATTGAACCTGTGGCATTTATAGGCACACCCCCTCCCTGCATAGACAGGTAGACAATAGTGTCTGTCCTTAATTACTTATAATTAAAGATATAAAATATGGGTGGTAAAATCTGTTGAAAATCTCAAATAATTTTCACAGAAAATATTTAAAAAACACACTTCACGTGCTTACAGCTAAAATGACACGTCATAATGATTGAGTACTCATTTTGTACCAAATTTCACGTATCGATACTTCACTATACGATTTCGCGCTCGTTTCGCCGATATTGATTCTGTTTTGATAGAGATTGATGTTCTTATATGACCCATATGAAGAGAGAGTACTTTTGTTCGTATTGGAGTTGATATATTTTATTATATAGGTATGAGGCTCGGAATTCTTCTTAATTAATTATGTTTATTGTTATTAAAAAGAAGAAATTATGGTGATAGTGTAATAGAAAAATTACTGATTGTTTACGTGACGGAGGTTTTAGGTTAGGTTAGTCCGAATAGGAATTCGGGGGATTATTGTATTTCTAATTTTTATTTTCTTTTCTTTAAAAGACAATTCTTGGTGATTCATACCGTCATTTAACACGCTACGTTTCTAAAATCAGTGGAAAGTAAAGATAGTGTCACAATTTGAAAACGAGGTGCAAAAGAAAAACTATTATAACAAAACAATAATTTGTAATAGTTGTTAAGATCTATATTTATTTAATAACATCATAGAAAATTATGAAAAGCAAAGCTATTACGAAAACGCTACTTATAATATTAATATTAATACGACAATATAATCAGTATTAAACAACATTAATAAAGACAGAGGGCGTCGTGGCGCAGTGGCACAAGCGTGTGACTGTAAACATGACGGTTGTGGGTTCGAATTCCATTAGGAGAAATTAATTATTATTTATGTATATTATTAATTTCTTCGCTCTACTAACAAAGCAAAACACGGCGATGAATTTCGCGACTCAACACGTAATGCTGCAAAAATGCGGCGAAAAGTGGAAAACAGAGTGTCTTAACACTAGGTGCCCTCTGCCTACCTTATTATATGCGTGATACAGCGTGAAGCTGACAAAATCGACCATAACGAAATGCACCATAAATAATAGTAAATCCTCTTTCCAGTGGAAGTAACCGGCTATAGCGCTGATAACTGTTCAGTTTCCTACACCTCATTTAACAATGAGACGTTAGTTGGCTCAGTGATCCGGTCAGCGAGTGTGCTGGTGCTGCCTGAAGGCCTTCATAGGAGTGATACGCAGAGTGCATATTTTTGTGCGAACGGTATGTATTTTTTTCTTTTGGGGTAGTATTTTTGTTTTCTTTGAAGTTGTTGTTTAGATGATAGATAGAATGGAATTTAAATTTGTGAAGTAGATTTTATCGATGGCCTAGTTAGGAAAATGTTGGTAGTTTATCGTTTTCCAAATGTATATTCGAAAAACAAGTGCAAAACATTATACTTTTTGACGTTTTTTGAGGCATTTTTCGATAGATAAATAAATAGTTTCAATTTTTATGTTTTTAGAATTAAATCCATACACTTATATTTATTGACACTTTTACTTACTTTTACTTTTATGAGGAACTTTTGAATATAGCTATTAAAAAAATATGTCAATATATAAATCAAAAGATTTATAAAAATAAAATCCATATAAATCTCCTATTAAATTTTTTCAGAACATTTGGCCGTATCATCCCGTGGTTCATGGGAATGGCAATGGGTAGCTGCACCGAGGAACAGAGCAGGACTTGTACTAGAATTGAAAGCTCAGGGCGCCGCTCATGTTGCCTTATCAGCGATAAGAGAGCCTTCAGATGACATGTATAGAGTTGTATTTGAGAGAAGCCGCGTGTGGATTGCTAAAGGGAAACATGGTGAGATATACTTATGCTTTAAACTCTTGTGCTAATTTTGATTGATCCTGTAAAAAAAATCTATAAAATATAACATTAAATTGATTTTGATGTTTAATAAATGTTTAAGATATTTTTATTAATACAAAAATTTTAATTAGTCAACACAACTTTTTTTTCTTTGGCATTATACTAAGATAATTCCTATTTCCAGGCTACGACGTCCACCTAGCAAGTGCAGAACAAACTGACCAAACAGATTGCACGCAGTGGTGCGCGTGGTGGGTGTGGTGGGAGGGGTCGAGGCTGTCAGTCGGTAGGGGAGCGGTACCAGCTGAACGACGATTGCTAGTATGGCCCTTAGCCAGTGATATGAGGATAAAATATGTAGGATTTAGCGCTTTGTGGGGTGATGAGGCTGATTTTAGGTGAGTTTTAGGGTTTCTAATATTTTAATTAAATCGTTCAAGGTGGTTTGCAGGAGAATTTACTATAATTATATAAAAAGAAAATATGATGTTAACCTACTTACTGTCCCTACAAGTATGATCTGAATGAATGAAGAATGAATTCTGAAGTGGCATTTAATATTATGTAGATTCTGAGTCTATCATAAAAAAAATTTACATTTTTCACACAAAAATTCTTGTATATGACAGTATAAATAAAGTTAAAAAATAATATCTACGATTTTAAAATTAACGAAATTCCGTATTATTTTCTTTTTCTTTAAAATATAAATACTACAGAAAAAATCCTAACATTTCAGAATATGGAACTTCAACGAAGAAGCCGGCTTCTCTCAAGTCCTGGAGCTGGGTCTCCCTCACGGCGTAGTACCAGGTTCAGCATCAGGAAATTTGCTCATATCTGGTGGTCTACATCTTCCACTATACAGCTTCCAAAATGAGGATCAATGGTCGGATGTATGGAGGGATTCTCAGATATCAGCTGCTACTGCAGATTTAGCGCCATTATTGGCCTTAGAACATATTCCACATTTGGTTGACGTTAATGAAAGAGAGAGGATCTTAAAGAAGTTGCCTGAGCAGGTTATTACATTTTTATAATTATGATTAATTAAAATGATTTTTGATTAATGCAGTAATTGATTATGAAAATCATTCGCACAAATCTTTATTAATAAATTTAAAGAAAAAGATACAGTCCAAACATGACAAGATACTAATAACTGAAATAAAAATTACAGGTTCAAATTCTACTCTCCTTCCGGAAAAGTGACAATTCTTTCAGCGACCATCCTTCCGTCAGCAGTCTTCCGTCAACTATTAAAATATTAGAAATTCTCAACAAAATACAATCATATTACCCAATCGATCCAAATTTACTGCAATCTATTAAAACTTGGATACAAAAACGACAAAACTCGGATGGTTCTTTCACTCCTTTACCAGATGATAAAGAAGTAGATTATTTTCCTGTGGAAATAAAGAATAATACTGATAAATTAGATAATATAGATGTTAGTGAATATTATTATTATGATAAAGACGGTAATATGACTAAAGATGACGTGGAATGGGAAAGGACTGTTGAAGTGACGGCTGAAACTTTGACCGCTTTGTTGGAAGTTGGTGTTGAAAATCAGGTGAGAATGAATATAATATTTAATAGCCCTCAATATTTAAATATTGTATTTTAATTTTATAAACTTGGAAGAAACGTTTAAATTTATGTAAATTTTATTTTCTTTTAGTAATCCTTGTATTTACGGGATAAAACCCCAACTTTATCTATATCGTATTTACACGTGAAATAGAAATATTTTAAATATACTACGAGTACTTAAGTCCTTTAACCAAAACTGTACAGTTCATTTAGTTGTCATCTCGTCGTCTTTATCAAAATAGATTGTTTTAATATTGTTGTTTTTCTGGAATTATAAAAAGCTAAGGCGAATAATATAAGCTTAAAACCTAATACATAAGCTTAAAATAAAGCTTTATTAGATCTAAGAGTCATTCAGGGGATAATCTAAAGTTATATACTATATGTTGAATTAATAATGTACATTACAGGTGGACGCCGACGTCGCTAAACGGGCGCAGAAATATTTGGAAAAAAATCTATATAATTTAACTTCACCCGCTGCTTTGGCAGCTTCTGTGCTAGCTCTAGTCATGGCTAGGTATTAATATTTCCTAAAATATAATTATATTAACTTTGAATTACTTAAGCTAATATGAATTACTGACCATTTCCAGGAGTCCGCTTGTACCCGAAGCGCTTATCATACTAAGGAACGCGTCAACAACGGAAGAAGGAGAGTTCGGTTGGCCGGCGCCGAGGAAAGATGCAGCAGATTGGTTGTTGGAAGAAACTTCAAGAAACATCAAAACTACTTCTTACGGTTAGCTCAAAATATCAAAAATTATATTTTATTTAAGTTTCACGCTGTGTCATGCATTTATTAGGGTTGGCAGAGGAAACCTACTCTTTAGACAGTCCATTACTCATGCCAATTTCAAATTTTTAAACGTTTTCGAAACAGTATGTCTTTTTTCCTAGGTGTGGAATATTCATGTTAAAAGTTATCGTGCTACATATCTTTTATTTCTACAGACATAAACTTAGAAATGGACTTAAAAAAAATAATATATTTAAAAAATTGCAATTAATATGTATTTTCCTTCACGATCCACACAGAGGCAGTAACGATGGAGCAGTACGTGGCGGGTGTGCGCGTGCTGCAGTGCGCGTGCGCACGCGGCGCGCTGGCGGAGGGCGAGGCGGCGGCGCGCTTCCTGTACTACCGCGCGTCCACGCTACGCCGCCACCCCGCGCTCGCCTTCCGCGCCACCGACGCCGCCGCCAGATACGCCAGCCTCGCCTATGACAGGTCGCACACATATACATTAACCACTATTAGAACTGGCCTTTTATTATACATACATAAGTACAATGCATATTTTATGACTGGAGATCAGAGAAAAAAATATATATTTAAAAAAAAATGTCTTCACAGACAGACGTAAAATAAAAACAAAATGAATTATATGATATAAGATTCCCAACTTTTTTATTTAATTAAATACATAATTATCAAAAAGCCTAACACCTCCATAATAAAATTCCAGGCACCGAGCATTAACCGTGTCCCTAGCGACGGCGGGCATGGAGCTGACGGACACGCTGGAGCTGCGCGCCCGCACGCCGCCGCGAGCGCTCGTGCTGCCCGGCCTGCCCACTAAGGTGTTCGTGTACGCGACCGGCGCTGGGTGTGCTACTGTACAGGTGGTTATTTCAATTCCTTTCTTTTTGTGGCTTCACGCTTTGTTCCACACAAAGCAGGCAGAAGGAACCGAATATTAAGACACTCCGTTCCCATCAAGACCCTTCCGTCCCCCACTTTCCACCGAATTTTTGACGCGTGGCATGTTGAGTGGTTGAACTCAACGCCGCACTTTACCTCGTTACCAGAGCAAGAAAATAGTAATTATTAAAAAAATATTTCCGCAAGCGAGAATCAAACCTACAACCTATCGCATCTCGCCTCTAATAATATCGTTTCTTAATGATTTTAACATATTATACATGATAATTCATATAAATACGTTACTTATTTAACATTTTCATTATATTTCATTGTTTTTCTTATTCTAGGGAACAATATCATACTCAACATACATACCGAAACCAGAAAATTCTCTTCTCAACGTCCAAGCAGCAATAATCGAAGAGATACGACCTGAGAGGAGCAGTATTGAGGATTTACAAGGAAATCTTCCGACGCTTATCATCAAAACTTGCTTCAAGTACGTTCCATAAATCTTCATAATTATAATAAAAGTTTTGTGTGGGTTTTTTTCATAATTATAACTATTAATAAACATCTTTTATAGTCTATATTTCGGTTTCACGCACAAAGCGTTCCGGTACCGATACCATTGTCGATAAAACCGTAAAAAGATCACGTTTGCTGAATACCTGTAATAACTCGCATAAATGGGCTCCCATTTATGGAAGTTCCTTAAATATTTATTTATTATGTTTATTAGTTTTTGTTGTTATAAGGGGGAAAGAAATATCATCTGTGAAAATTTACGTCGCTTCGTCGAATAGTATGTGCTTGTTACAACTTATATTTTGTTGGAAGCATCTTTGTAGGGAGATTTATACAAATTTCCTTGAACAGGCAAATGTTTTCTTAAAAGTATTTTTCTTTTCTAAGTGTGGAATAACATTTTAAAAATACAAAAAAAAATACTTTTAACAGTTATTTTATAAATATATTGTTAAGAAATCCCATTAAAACTAAGACTTACTTCAATATTTTTTTAGATGGAAAGGCAAAGAACGTTCCGGAATCCTTCGGCTCGAATCGTCTCTATTCTCTGGTTACGAACTACGTTCTGTAAACCCGGTGGTGTTAGACGGAGCTACCTTCGCTGATCTCCACTACGGGTCCAGAGGAGAATCTGTTTGGTTCGTTTTTGCTAATGTAAGTAAGAAATAATATACAATATAGTATTTCTAATTTACAATGTATACAAAAATATTTATTATGCAATATTATTATTTTCAATAAATTAAGTGAACTTCAAATTTTGAAATTATTTCAAATCTAGATATAAATATTTGAGGGCTTATTACTTTTAAAATCGTTTAAAGCATTAGTTATAGCTTAAGAAACATTTATAATATACATTACATTTTAAACCATCTTTCCTTTACATTACAGATCAGCTCAACGTGTCCAGTGTGTGTGACATACGAAGCGCGTTCTAAATTCATTATAACCAGTCTCCGTCCGGCATTTGCCAAAATCTACCCTTCAAGTCGACCAGATTTAGCTGTCGAGACATTCTTCCACGCGAGACCTGGAAGTCCCTTACTAAAAGGAATAACTGATGACGACTTCATTACTTGGTTCGATAAAACACAATTGGCAAGTCTCAAAACGAATACAAATATAGATAACATATGCGAATGTGGACGTATTTGTAGTCGAGATTACGAATTTAGGACGGACTATGAAAAGAAACATCCGAAAACTACAGAAAGTTCTAGCACTGAAAATATTAGCACTGAAACATTTACTACAGTTAGTGTAAGTACGACAGAAAGTCCAGAAGTTAGTTCCACTGAAACTAGTAATGACGTTTCAACAATAACAACAACAACAGCACCAATATTAGATACTACGACAGTATCAACCAATCATATAAACGATAACACAACAATATATTCATCCACGGAAGCTACTACTAAATCAGATGATCCTATAATAATACCGACTGTAACCTATATAAATCATACAGACAACCAAAAAGTTAACAATGAAATTGAACCTGTTCCAAATGGTGAACTCATTATACAAAAAGTACCTGTAAACAAAAGTTTTTTGAAAAAGTCAAATATATTTAAAAAACCGTTGCCTCGACGTAAAGGTACATTGAAAGCAACCTATGGAGATAAGCACGAGAAGTTCTTTATCAAGTCGAAACCTATTAATTTTGTTGAAATTATAAAACACACTGAAAATAACACTACAGTAGCTACAAAACTTAAGGCAAATAACAACGTTATAGCAAATAAAGGAAATGTTAGTACGATTTCCACTACAGTACTTCCTATTATAACAACTACAAAAGTGATCGAAGTGAAAGGATCAGATAAAAATACAGTTACAACCGAGAAAAATTTCATATTTACAACAAAATCATCCGAATTGGACAAAAACACAACTGACAGTATAAAAAATATGATACAAACAACAAAATCAACTGAAACATCAACAATGCCTCACACAATAACAACAATCACGAAAAGCAACATAAAAAATATTCATTATAGAACTAAAAAACCAAAACCCAAAACACAAATAAAGAAACCGTTAATCAACACAAATGATACATACAAAGACATCAACATTAATACAACAAAAGACGATACAATTATAAAATCGAATAAAGTGACCAAACACATATCGAAACCGATAAAATCGATTAACAAGGAAATTCACAAAATACCATCGAATCCGATTTCTGAAACCGATATGGACAAATCATTAAACAGCCAAATAAAAATCGATATTGCGCCTGAAAATAAAGGAGGTTTCGAAATATTAGACAAGAACAATATATGGGAGCTACTGAAAGACCCGAATAATGCCAAAATCGATATAGAAGATGACAAATCAACGCAGAATAATCGATCATTATAAATATTGTTATATAATATTTAAGGCAAAGACTTCAGCATATTTTTGTAATATTCACGCCATTTTGAGTTGAATAGAGAGAGAGAGAAAGAGAAAAAATCGAATAATTTCTAAGCACAAGTTGTTCGTTAGTTCGGAAGCACTAATTGTTTATATTTAATATTTAAAATGTAAATAAAGTGTGTTTGTGTTTATTCGTAATTAAAAGCGCTGTGACTTAGTGTGTTTGTGTCATGCTCAAAGCTTGTATATGAAAGCTTATTTAAGCGAAGTTACTTAATAAGGCCATTTTGAATTCCTGTAAAGAATCTTAAATTTAATACTTCGAGTAGAAAATAGTTGCTGCTATAGCATATTTCGTACAAATTCCTGATTCTGAATTCATCATTTTTTCATCTTTGAAAAAAAAATTCATAGTAGTTTAGATTTTTCTAACATTGTATGGTTCTCACTTAAATTGTTTTTCTTATACAAAGAGTTTTTTTTCAAAGAGCTTATAATAAAGTGTTTTTCTTCACATTTATTTCACTTCACAGAAAACAACCGCCATCTATACTCGTACTTAAAACCTCATGAAATAAATACAAGCTTATAATCTACATAAACTTACGCCTTAAAATGAAACTGAAAATTTAGAATTTCAATATATTAAATAAATTAGGAAGCTAGAATCGCTGGTTACAAATATTACTATCAGTATGAAGGTAAGATTTAGGTCATATTAACAGTATTATAAGAGTATTTGACTGTGTAAGTTCAATGGTTGTATTTAATTTCTAGTTTAAAAATTTAAAATTGATAGATGGAAATGATAAGTGTATACGAATTTTAATTTCTTTCATAGAATCTTTTTAAAAGAATATCTTGATATATTTAGAAATATATAAAAAAATACATAGTGCCTCTTGAACACCATGTTTTCTTAATGTTTTTCTATCTTTAGTATACACTAAAGTCATATAACGTTAAATTATTTTATAAATATTTCGTAAATTAATTATTTCAAATATATTAATTAATTCCTTTTACACTTAACATTTCTAATCAATTATGTAAGTTAATGTATACTGTACATTTATATCTTAAAAATATACAATTATATATGGAACAGAGTGTTAAAATTAAAAAATAAATAAACACACATTTGAAATTTGGAAAGGGATGAATTCAAAAATACAAAATTAACACATGTGACATTATAGTCAAAACTTTTTCACTGTCAAAATTTGTCAAAGTTTTGTGGAACAAACTGTCAAAATAGCAATTTCGACAGTTTCTTCTGTCGACTTTAAAGAGGCGAGGTTGTTTTGGCTATAATTTCTAATGAGATGTAAATTTGGAAGATGAAATAAAAAAGCAGAAAGTTATTTGTACATAATTCTGTGTTGCCAAAATTCCTTAATAATTATATTATAGAGGTTTCTAGTCTTTCTTCTAGCGTACTCTATTCGTAATAATCCTTTAGAGTATAAATATGTAGTACCTAGTTATATGCAATGCCCCAGAATTTCCATCCGTCTAATCTATTTCTTCTTTACCTATGTATGTAACGTAGTTTCTTAAAGGCTTGTGTGATTTCTAAATGTGTTGACATATTTTTAGAAAAGAAAAATGCCAAACTAGTAAAAATAGTAAAATAAAACATATATTTTTGGAATAATTCAATTCAATAATAAATATTAAGCAGTCTAGGCACATGAACACAACTGTGCCACTGTAAACGGGTCGGATGTGAGTTCGATTCTCACTCGTGGGAACGACATATTTATTATTGTCATTTCCTCGTCTTAATAACAAGGTAAAGTGCGGAGTTGAGTTTCACTACTCAACTCATAATATCTTAAGAGTTAGCCGAAAAGTCGGGAGTATCTTAATGAAAACGCACACTAAGCCCCCTCTGCCTACCTAATATGAAATCATCATGTATTTTAGATGTAGCCGGCTGTTGAACATCCTCACTAAATGCGTTTTTAAATATAGACATTGAATTATTTTGATCTATTAGACTAAACACGGTGTTGAGTTACGTTACTTATCGCACAGTGAGGGAAATGTTCATTTTTGTAATACTATTTATACTATTTGTAATACTATTTTCTAAGTCTGTGGTGTAGATATGAAAATAATTTAGAAATTTTCATGAACATAAAAATTATATTTAAACTTCAAGCTTCATATTCGATGTGACCTAAGAATCTGTCAAACCCATTTAAATATCAACCAGGCCTTTAACTGTAGCTGTTCTTAGATAATTTGTTGTAATTCGTTAGATATTAGATCTGTTTCTAGTATATACCTATCTTGTAAACTAGTTCTATCTTAAAATTTGATGCCTTTCTGACGTTTTTAGCTTAAAATCTGTTCTTTATTTCTATAAAAATAGTCAAAAATTACGGGCAAGTTATTTAAAAGTTCAGTAGTACGCAGAAAAATTAATTAGAAAATAATTGATAACTGTTTTTTTTGAAATGCATGACAACTTTATATGTTAATGTTCCTTCTTCATATTTATTTTTTCTCATAAACTTGACTGTAGATTATCCCTTAGTGATATTATTTTATTAATTAATTATTAAGGATTATCGCTTCATCTTAATGTGTATAAAATCGAAAATATAATTTTATCCTCTAAATTATTTGGCACATAGTATATATTTCGAACAATTTTCGATAAGTTTTCTTTCTAATTTTCTAAATATAATTAAACCATCCTTAACAAACTATCTTCATTATAATTTCAGAAATAGATATCCATAATATGGCTTGTATTTTTTCACATATTATTAAGATTAATTATAAAAAAATAATTAATAAGATTAAAATTAAATAATAAATTCGTATTTAAATGTACGGTTGTATGAAAATAGGTGCTTGAGCGGTGGGTTCTCGTCAATTTCAAATGTAAAATAATTACGATTGATGCAGTGTATTGATATAGTTTTAAAGAGAAATAAATTTTCGTGCTTAACTTTGTAAGCTAGTCACCTATTTAATGATACCTCGATGTACTGACACAGAATAATAAAATTAGATGGGTAATTAATAAATATATGTAGTGTTTTATTTTCTTGACCTTTTTTAATTACATTTCTTTATTTAATGCGAAATTAAATAATAAATTATAGAATTACAGAAGAGATACTAAATGT
>FASU01066742.1:0-10985 GCA_001486225.1 Heliconius pardalinus sergestus
CCGCCCCTGCCCCCTTAGTCCGCCACTGTGTATACGGAATACATCGTGAAGCTGATTTATTTTATTGGATTAGTTTTTATTTAAATTCACACTGTACTCCACTAACAGCAGGCAGGCAGCAGCAGGCTAGCAGGAAATACTTAAAGGGTTTTACGCTCACCGTCCCAATTGACTCGTAACCTTTTGTCTTAATAGACAATATTTATTTTCTTGTTCTGGTGATCCAAAAATAAAAATTAAGTCATTCAGCCGAGTGAGGAACGAAGGACAAGAACAGAAAACGGAACAACAAGGTACCTGCGTCTCTTAATGTTCATTTAGGAAGCTTAACATGGTGTTCTTCAAAATAATATAAATATTTTTTTATTTTTAGGTGAAAGTTTGGTTCCAGAACAGAAGAATGAAATGGAAAAGAACTAAAGGAGCTTCGAAACAGAACAAAAAAACGGATCAGTCTTAATAAACTTGCTAACAATTGAATAAAATACAAATATCAAGTTATTTTAACATTCCTAAAAATATAATTAATCTTTATCTACGAAATACGCCCATAGATCCAGTTTTCCAGTTTCAAGCAGTTAAATATGTTAGTGTGTAATGGTTACTTTTTAATTTTTCGGAGTATTTTTTTATTACTTTTGGGGACAAGACTATTCTGGGGTGAGCACGCGCCACCCGGCAACCTTATTCCCACGCCCATGTCTTTATGTGAATAAACCACATTTTTTTAAATAGTACCTAAGTATATGATAGTGATTTAGTGATACTGTAGTGTCGTATTTTTTAATTTTTACCACTAATAGTGAATCTTCTGATTTAAGGTTTAATCTATACAATAATATAAACATAAGCTATTTGTATTTAAATTCATTTTGCAGTCGGGGCGCGACTGGTTGTGGGTTCGATTCCCAGTCGGGGAAATGAAATATTTATTTAAATTTATAAGTTCATTTCTTCGTTCTGGTCACAAGGCAAAGCACGGCGGTAAGATCCACACGCAATGCCTCAAACATTCGGCGGAAAGTGGGGAGCGGAGTGCCTTAACACTAGGTCCCCGGATTTCTCTGTCGACCTAAATGTATGAGGGATCCACCGGGAAGCTAAAAAAAGTAAATACATCCAACCCTTCACTTTTGTTGATGAATATTGCGCATAAATACGATTTTTGGTAAAAATGTTCATGTGTTCAAATCGATTACTTATTTTATAACAATATTTTTAATATAGCTGAAAGACAGCGATGCTTGAGAGTTTAAACTCAAGCATCATTCAGCAGAGTTACACCTTTTGCCATGTCCTATTGTTAAATTGTTAAATGTGTAATTCATGGCAATAAATGTTTTATTATATTGTATTAACCTTAGAGTGAAAATAATATTTGATAAATTAAAGCTACAAATAATTTTCATAAGACTTTATTTACATCACTATTGTTCACTATCCTGTATGTATACTCGCATGTCTTAGAAAAATAGAATATTGTAATCGTTTTAAGAATAAGTAATAATATAATTATTTTTTAACAACTTATTAACCTAAATATCTTTATAATAATATATTACATACTAATTGATTCCACACTTATGTACAAATTATTTTTTATATGTTAAGTCATTTTAGTTTGTTTTTTGAAATAATAAACAAATCAAATATTAAACAAATATTTTACTTATCTGTGGTTGTAAAGCTTAAAATAAAAAAAATTAAAAAGAATAACTTTTCAAAATCACTATTTAAAATATAAAGAACATTATTCTTGTCAAGTATTTTTTTATTTCATAATTTTTATTTAATTGCCTTAGAAGACCTGTAGTCGATAACATTAATTGAGAATTGTTAAGATAGCAAAAAAATAGGAATCCCATAAATAAATAAAAAAAAACAAAAATTCAGGACATAAGGATATGTTTATTAGACAAAGTCACGACGGGACGCGACGGAACTAATAATAATTATTGTAATAAAACAATATTTTGTAAACTAACACGATATCTTTGGAAGAAACTAACTCTGGCTCGCTTTTGATCAACATATTCACTTCCAAAATCTAAATTATTAACAAATAACACATATTAAGGCGAAATACTTCAATTTATTACAAATATTGCCATTTTTATACCTAATATTATAAATTTGAAAGTTTCCAAGGATGGATGTTTGTTCCACTTTCACGCAGAAATTGCTGAACGAATTAAGATGGAATTTTACAGTAATATAGCTTATATATCAGAACAAGCTAAAATTTATTTAATATTTTGCATAATTTCGCTATAAGTTCAAGCGGCCGCGTTCGGGTCGCTAGTTTAATATAAATACACATAATGAGAAAAATATGTTTTTTTTAAAACAATAAAATGGTTATCCAGAAGCTACTACTACAATGTAAAACAGTGTAATTTACATACATATTATTGGAAAAAAATCTGTTTTTTTTTTTCACTAAAAACATAATAAACCTAATTAATCATACATTACGTCTGTACGTTGAATACATATGCCATACATAGCCATACATAATATGCATATATAAAATCTATCTTAACTAATATCAACCCCAGACATTCCTTTATCAATTACAAAGTACTAATTACATAGTTATATTATTATAATATATATATATATAATATATACAAGAATTATCATCAGTTTGTTGATAAATTCAAACATTCGTTTTGTTCCAAGCGTATTTTGAATATTTACATGTTCAATACAAAAATAGTAGTTTCTTTGAATAATTATAATTTTTTAATGTTTTTTTATATACATTCCCAGTCCTTGTATGGGGCTCTTAGTAAAAGAACAAAATTGATTAAATTGAAATTTATCTTCAATTATATTGCTGGAGACAGAAAAGATCTGAAATAATCACAGACAGTCAAATTTATGGGGATATTTAGGTAGAAAAAAAACCACTTATATAGTAGTGGGGTCCAAGTTTGGGAACCTTTAGAAGCTACGCCTTAACACACTTGTAAGCTGTACATGTATACGTACAATACGGTCAATGAGTCGTGGCCTCGCTGAAGTTAGCCAATCCAAGGAGGTCACAACGCATCGGCTGCACTGTTAATATTAACATTGGACCGTATCTAAAGGGGACATTCATAAATTACGTCAAATTTTCACATATTTTGTAATGTTATACCTAGAAATTATTAAATTAGAACTGCAGTACTGAAATTATGTGTGTAAAATGATACGGTGTCGCAGAGGCAAACGAGGGAATTAATATTAATATATCATTCTGTAAGAAATCAAAGTGCAGTGTTGTGTTTGGTCACTGACACACTGCCTACACTGCTGTATGCAGAATGTAGCGCGTCATGTCACGACATTAGAATTTCCCCCCCCACCTTTGTCACACGACCTCCTCTTCAAATAATGTAATTTATGTATGACCCATTAGATATATCACCAAAAAATTATAAAATACAAGTAATTTTCAACAATATATAACATATATGATTAACTTACTATTCAAACATGAGCATGCCAAATACAAAGCTCAGCTAACAAAATCGATAATCGAAATAATGTTGATGTCATACAAAATCGATTCAGGAACATCGCTTATCGATAAGGAAAGCAGTGTTTATTTTTTTTGGAGATTTATTTACACAATTTAATGAGAAATTTTCGCAGGCACTTTATTTTATTTTATTAAGGGCCGCCATTAAGTATTATATGGAAAAATAATTTCTTTGATTTGCACAACAATTGGTCTATAATAAGGATGTCTCAGTTAAATATTGTCCATACATTTTTTGGTATTATTAGTCGCTACTTTGTTTATCTGTGTATTAGTTTCTATGAAACCTATTAAGTTAAATAATTAATATTACATTAAATGGAAAAATATGCTCCAATGATATTTGAGGGGTATAATTACACCTATAATATTCTTACAATCAACAATTTTTTATGATAAATAGTTGAAAAAAATCACCTTGAGTCTCGATTTCATGCAAATGATACAAATTGAATGATTTTTTTGTATGTATGTATGATAAATAAATTATAAATGCATGTTCTAACCTGACTAGAGAATTTTGTATGGGAATTCCAAAGGCAGTGTCTATTTGAGATTAGAAAGGAAATGAAAGCTAATAGTAATAAACAATACAAGCATAAATAAATAAAAAAGCAAAATGGATCGTATCATTTGCATAAAGACTTCCACCAATATTCACAGCTCAGAATCAAACCTACACTAATATTTACATAAGGCTTCATGTGCTCTCACTTAGGTATTGCTTTGCCATGTGGCATATCACTTATACAAAAACACTTCAAGTCACTTTGGAAAACACTTTCACTTTTAAGTTGGCAACACTTAAACACTTAACTCTTTTTTTCAATAAATCATCAGTAGTAATTAAATAATCTTCTCAAATCAGGTTTCCTCTATTGATTAGGGCATTCTAATCTGTGCCTTTATTTATTAGAGTAAAAATTAGCTGTAACTATTATTTTACAGTAATATTTATTTTCGAATGGCAGCACTGTTCGACAAGTGTCATTATTACATACAAGGCTTGTCGCTATGGTCTCTGGTCACTAACTGTAGGTGAATTAGAGATGGACACTACATTAGTCACTACATTGGACACTGTCTGAGGTATAACTGTCAACGATTTAGGTATCTTGGGTAAAATCATTGAATTTGTAATCAGTGGAGAGTTTAACACTGTCTCAGTTGTAATTGACACGGCAGGTCCCAAATGAGGTATTTTAATGGGAGTAGATACTAATAAGGGTGAGGTTATAGTATTTAATGAAGCTTGTGAAGTCACTGTTGCTGATTTCGATGGAATAGGAGCTATAGTTATATTCTTAAGGCCCACATTCTTCAAAATGGTTGCCGCATTAGATTCTATATTCAAATCTGGCATTTCCTTCTTATCATCAGTTGTTATATTCTGTAATACAGTGCCGCCATTGCCCAACATAGTGGATGGTTGGATTTCAGTTATAACTGTTGTTTCATCAGGAAAGGTTATATTAAGATTTTTGCTTTCTTTATTTTCTTGTAGTTTTTGCTGTCTTTCGCGTCTTATTAGGCACATTTTGTTGTAATCTTCAAAGGTTATGTGGTAACGAGTGCCCCCTGAAAGTACTTGAACGAGGCTGGGCAGTGAGTGTCCGTCTACTGCTAACTTTAGAGGCTCCCGAGCCACTTTTGCTAGGTTTTCCTGAAATATAATAGAAAAATAAATTATTATATTTTGTAATAATCTTTAAATATAGATAATATACAAAAATAAAATAATAATAGCAATGAATGTAGAAAACTCCGAATTTCGATATTTAATAAATAATAATTTTCAAAATATAATGTAATAATAAATATAAGTAAAGTTAACTAACTAAATAAATTAACCAATTTTTATTAAACAAACACTAGCACCGGAAACAATTACTGTTTTTTTTTTAATTTAAATGCGTTCATAAATAAAAAGATATCAATATACTTTTTTTTTCGCCGAAATAGGTAAAATAATAAAGGTTTTATTAAATTGACTATTGAAATTTATTGAAAACTAAAGTGGAATCAAAGTTTCACTTTAGTTATTCATTCTAATAACTATTATTTATTTAGTAAATAAATAATTGTTTCCTTCAAGCGAAAGGAAAGCGAAACCGCGAGCGGGTCGCAAATATTAAATAACATAAAAAGAGAAAAATTATACTTACGGGAGTTATAGGCATTAGATTAGGTCTCCACCCTTTGCTACTAGTTTTAACCTTTTTGGGGGTATCCAATCTATCTTTTTTATCTTTTTTCCCTTCAAATTTCAGGCCGGGCATTTCTTTTTTCTCTTTTCCATCATTTTTGGGTAATGGCGCCACAGCAATTTCTGTGGGATCAGACGCCGACACACCTTTGACTAATTGTTGTATATTATGCAGGACATTTTGTATGGCCTTCCTGCCTTGGGCGTTGGGTGTATTTATTGCTATAAGTTCAGGCGGCAATGCTTTAGCCTTTTTCTCAGACTTAGACTTAGTTTTAGCAAAAACTGGTGGCGGCATACATTTTTTAGGTTCTTTATCCTCATTTTGATTAGATTTGAGCAAACTTTTGCCATTTATAGAGGGTTTTTTGCGAAATTCTATCAAACTGACGGATTCTCGTCTCGTTTCTGCTATATTATCGTAGGCTCGTAGCCTATTTTGTACTGAAGTACTGTAATTAACCGCATGAGGTGAAGCATTGTGTGCCAAAATAAGATCACCACTTCTAAAATATTTTTCCAAAATTATTAAATGTCTTAAAAAACTGGATTGGTTGCCGTACGGCCTTTGTAGTTCAGCCCAAAGTTTTCTAGTCTCGTTATCATATTGTATTACACTGTTACATTTCTCCCAGCCCTCAGGAGTAACTCCTTTTACGTTGTTAAACTCCACATTACACTGTAAATTCATTTCTTCTTCACCCGGAAACAATTCTCTAACAGATATTGATGGATTAGTCTCTAATCGTTTCACCGGGTTTGAATACTTGGAGTCAATTTTCTTAGTATCTTTATCTACCGTCATTTTCTTTGATAATTCGCTTATATTTTTTTTTACTTGTGTAAAACTTTCTGACAGCTGCCATTTGTTTTTTAATGTATTAATGTCTGCTGATTTTCTATTTGGTATCGTCTCTATTGTGCATTCGTCATTTAACGGTATATTTTTAAGAATAGTTATTTCTTTTGGTCTTTCTGTTTCAAATTCATATTCATCAATCTTAGACTTGTTATCCTTGTGGGATAATATTTGACCTATTTTATGTAATCTTTTAGCATTTTTCTCATTAACTCGGTGTTGGTTACCTGGTTTTTGTATACCAATGTTATGAACTTTTAAGATATTCTTTTGTTTTTGCGTCAAATTCGTTTTACCTTGAAATTGCGCTGGATTATTTTGTTTCTGGAGCAAATATCTCAATTCAGTCTGTTTATCTAGTATTAATGGAGTTTCTATATCACACATTAGATCTTCTGTATCACTTTGGGTATTATTTTCTGTAGTTTTAGCGTTTGGTACTAATATTTTATTAGATGATATCAAGCTTTCAATATCTTCTTCTAAATTCTGTTTGTCTTCTGGACTCTCTTCTTTAGCTTTCTCCTTTTCTGGGGAGCTTTCTGTAGTTCTCGATGATGTTTCACTATTATTCTCAGGTTCTATAGATTTTCTTTGTTTAGATTTGTTTCGTGCCTTTTTCTTCTGTTTGTTTGCGCTTGTGTTGCAATCTTCTAGAACTTTAGCATCGTCTGTGCCTTGATGTTCTAGAGGTATTTCCACTTTGTATATTTGTAGTAATCTGGAATAAAAGAGAATAATATATTTTAAACTTGAGTAGGTTAGGCCAAGGGAACTTCGTGTTAAGACTCTGTGTTCCTCGTGTTGAGTAGCGGAAGCTCAACGCTGCTCTCTGTCTTGGATAAGAATGATAAGAATGAAGAAATCAAAATAATTCATTCCTCCTAGTGTGCATCGAACCCACAAGCAATAACAAAATTATTATTTACAAATTTTTTGAAATACTCAATTAAGGTTTTAAATAAATACGATGAATAGAAGACGAAAATCCAAATTCAAATGTCAATGCAGGTTTTTATTCAAGAGTACATAATATTAAAAAACATCTGCCGACACTCAACAGTGACAAAATGTGACAGTAATATGTGTAACAATAGTTGGGGTTCAATTCCGGGTGAACGATATATAAAAGTTCACTTAAATAAAAATATATTTGAAAAACAAAAAAGAACCCACTTCCTCGTGTAAGCCTCAGCGTGTTTATCATTGTGACCGGGTCGCTGCAACAGAGTGCAATAATATCTGCACACTTTGCACAGTACTGGCCTCTCGTTGAATTCAACTGGAATACCCACTTGCTTGAATAGCGGGTTGAAATCCGCGTAATCCTAGAAATTATATAGAATAACTGTTATAGACAGTCATTCTTGTCTGATATGGCATTCTTATCTGTATTATTCTATAGTCAGTTAATAGAGTAAGCCCACTCCCTTCCTGGCGTGGTTTAATTGCTCATTTTTTAACTTTTTTTTTAACATTTTGCTACTAAAAAACTACTATATTATTATTATATAATTTAGTAGTATTTGTAGAGTAATGAAACAATGAAATTATTATTTTGTTTTTTAATTTTTGTTCTATCAGTTGGGTCTAGTATAGCTACATAATATATCAATTGAGTCTAGACTGTAACCACTGGGATGGTTGCGGGGTCAAATCCACAATCTACAACTATATTTAAACATTTATTTTTCTGCTCTTATAAAATAACGCGGCGTTAAGTTTCGCCATTGAAAACACAACATCTTAAACACAGAGAAAAAATTGTAAACAAGTATTTCAACCAAGTTTTCTTGGGCACTTAAAAATAATAAACATAACTTTGATAAACTCACGTGATGTATAAAATGTAAATTATGATGTTTCGTCAATCTTCTTCTGCACAAGACGCACGCCATCAACGGCGTTAAGATACGGTAGTGTTCCGCACACAGTGGTATTGTATGGAGACCGGGATAGTCGGATTTCAGTTTTAGCTATAAAAAAAGCAATGATTTAGGATACGAAGTTGTCGTTTTCAAAGAAATTCATTTTCTCGCAAAAGTAACAAGACAAAGCAACGTTGAGTTCCACCACTGAATCGCAGTGTCTCGAAATGTGAGTGGCGCGTGGAGAACCGGGGTGTCTAAACACTAAGGTCCCTCTGCCTGTATGCGGTATATGCTAAAAAAATCGAGATTCTATAATTAATTCTTAAATTATTCTTACATAACATCACCACTATAAACTTTTTAAAACCTTTTTTCATTCTTTTCTACTACCATAAATACCTAGAGTTTTTACTAGACGGGTCACAAAATTCACTTGTTTTAACAGCCATACATACTAATTGTTTAATTATTTTCATAAATTTATCATTTTAAGCAACGGTTAACTGCGCAAAATTTGACAATGACCCAGATACCAAAGTAAAGGAAAAACAAATAAAATATAATAATATCTATAGCAAAAGCCAAATCTTACCAACTTATTAACACCAGATCTCATCTTAATCAGCCATTTTCTCCTGATCGCGTGGTCCGCCGGCGTCGTGCACCCTGCTGTGTGGCAGTTAGCGAGGCGAGTGGTGGTGGTGGTGGGTTCATCTTCGCTCTCTTCCTCTATGGGAGGGGAAAGGGGTTTCTCTGGACAACTGGTGAAAAAAGTTATTTGATGACTATTATGTATATTTATTTTTAGCTTCTTAATTTTTTTCGTAATGAAAGTTGCTTATAATACTATTTTAACTTTATTATAACTAAGTTGCAAAGTTTAGGAGTAAGAAAGCACTTTTTACGTTTAAAGACTAAAAGACAAAAAAGCCTAAAATAAATAAAAAATATAATAATAACATGGCTGTAAAGCAAAACAAAAAGAAAAATAAAACATTGTTAAAAAAAATACAAAACAAAACATTATAAAATGGCATAACTATACTTGATATCATAAACGTGAAGAGTTTGTTTGGTGTAACGAGCCAATCTCAGAAACTACTAGTTCGAATAGAAAAGACAATTGTATTCGAATTGAAACAATAATCAATAAAATTTTTAATAATTGAGATGCAAATTGGATCATGGCTAAATTGAATATGATTGCGATTTTTTAATTCAATGAATAGTTACTATAATGAAAAAACGTGAAAAATTGTGCGCACGCGCATTTTTGTGTTTGCGCACATGTGTGTTTGTGCGAGGGGGGTATTTTTGAGGTTACGTGTTTTTATGGGTTTGTGTGCCAATGTGTAAGTAGTGATTACTTACACATTGGCCGGTGGCGACGTGGGCTGAGGCATGTCCGGGGGCTTAGCCACGGGCCGCTTGCGGTAGGAGGGGCAGTTGGCGCGGCGGTCTACGTGGCGATAGCACGCGTCGCACAGGCAACTGTCTATCGTCAGCTTCTCTTCGTCTTTTTTGAAGCAGAATAGAAGAATATGTTTAGTAATATCTTAATCAGCTTCACGCTGTATCCCGCAGACAGAATTCTACTGTTAGGCAGAGGTAACCTGGCATTGTGTGTTGATGAACTCAACGCCGCGCTTTGTCTCAACACCAGAGCGAAGAAATGTATATATAATGGGGATCGAACCCACAACCAGTCGCGTTTACTCAGTCACACAGTTTTACCTCTGCGCTACGACTGGTCTCAATATCCTGTAGACCTGAAATAAACAGCGACTGTAGTAGATCATTATTTTTTTAACAGCTCCACGCTTATCCAGCTTATAGCCAGCTATTTTTTAATAAAATATCTAAATAAAACACCACAAAAACAAAACCAATCATTATGCAAAACCAACTTCTGCCGTTCACTACTTTCCATCAACGAATATGGCTGTCAAACAGGCTGAACTTCCCCCCGCAGTCTTTATACAACCTTCGAGGGTAAATGAATGCTGAAGGAAGAGACCTTCACCAGAACGACCAATTCGAGGCTCTCTTACGCAATTTAGACAAATACTGACAAGAAATATAAAAAAAAATACTCACTATCCAACACTTTCTTCTGTCTTTCACCACTTTTCATCTGAGCAATATGGCACGGTGTGTCAAACAGGCCGAACTTCCCCCCGCAGTAGAAACACTGGTCCATACAAAGCCTGCCAGGGTGAATACTGAAGGAAGATGCCTTCTCCGGGATGACCAGATTAAGGGTCTCCTTGGGTTCAGGTTCCGGAGGCACTTCTCCATCTAGGAAGGAATTGGTAGCTGTTGAATTGAATAGCTAGAGATAGGTAGAACATATGAATGGATGAAAGTGATAGACAGAGGGAACCTAGTTAACACTAGGTTCCCTGTCTATCACTTTTACTACGTTACTATAGCTTTATGATATTAAGTATAGAAGATGGTTATTTTTTAAAGAGCTTTGTTTCTCATTACAGTAAGCAATAGAGATGGGCGTTATCGTTT
>FASU01068265.1:1306-12851 GCA_001486225.1 Heliconius pardalinus sergestus
AAGCGGGCGTAGCCGCGTCCGGATCCACTAGTATTTATATAATATTTTATTTAAAAATACCATAACGTCATTGTGGCAAGAAGTGAGCGATTTATAATATACACATTTTAATTGTTAGAAAGCACATATTGACTGTTTAATAATAATGATTATATGCCTTTAATACCAGTTGAGGCGCAGTGCCGCAAGTGTATGCCTGTAAGCGCGATTGATTGTGGGTTCGATCCCCTCTCGAGGAAATTAAAATTTATTTATATTTTCCATAACATTCAAATTCTTCTTAGTACTCCCCTATACACGTCAAGGAACCTACATGTTCAGTTTCTAGTTCTCATTGTAGAGTAGCTTATCAATCTCTGAGAGATTATGTATGAACTAGTCTTCGACCCCAACTTTTTTACGTGCTTCAAAAATAGTTGAATAAAATAGGGATTTAATAGGGATTTATTTAAAAAAAATAAAAATCCCGTTGATTACCGTTCCGGTTGGAATTTCGAAAATACCTGTCTTACCTACCTCACATAAAAAACATATTTAAAAAAAATAATATTATCCTTTGGATTAGATATAAAAATAAGTTTAAGCGAGCGAAGCCGCGTTGGAATCTGTAGTAATATTTTGTTTTATTAAAAACAGTCCATTGGAATTTAGTACAAACATGACATTGAAAATTTAAAAGTAAAATGTATAAAAAAAAATTACCATTTCCGCACGGATACGACTTTAATGAAATAAGTGTATTAAGGCCGTACTCACGGCGCAGGGGCACAAGCGTGCGATGGAAAACACAACAGTGGGTTCGATTCCGACCTCGAGGGAATAAAATATTTAATATTTTGAATTCCCTCATTCTGGTGAGGCAAAACATGGCGTTGGGTTCCGCCACTCAACACGCAATGCCTCGAGAAATGTCTGGTTCCCTCTGCCTACTTTGCTATGTGCGGGATGATGCGTGGGAAAACCCACGTACCATTATTACAAAGGGAACCTAGTGTCAAGACACTCCGTTTTCCACATAGGTTCGAGGCATTGCGTGTTGAGTGACGGAACTCAACGGGCGGGGAAATGAACCCACAACTGTCACGTTTAGGGTTACATGATAGATGGATAAAAGATTATAATTAACATTTGATTTATTATGAACACAATAGCTACATTAAAATAATTATAATTGATTAAACTATTGTACTTTTAATTTTAAATGTAAACAATTAAATATACGTCATGTTTGTGGCATTGTTATATAAGGTTGCGGTCTGGTATGATAGAGCGCGGTATTAGTTTACGCCACTTATACTCGTAACACAATATCACTAAAATGAACAGAAAAAGGAGAGTGAGAAAGAGAAAAAATTCACGTTAAGTGGCGGAACTCACCCTTATGCCACCAGGCCACGACGGTCTGGAATTGTACCTACTTATAATGTGTTTTTTTTTATATTTTTCTTTATTTCAGGGTTGTAACCTACCATGTATACTGCCGCCTCATCGGTAACACAATCGGGCTAATCCTTCACTCTGTCAACTCTCTGGTAATTTTCCTGGCGATGCAGGGTGACGTTCTGAAAGACCCAGACATTGCCACATTAAAAGCTACACAATTTAAATTTATTACTATTTGGAATGTGGTAAGTATTTTTTGTAAAAATTAACACTTAATAAATAACTAGTCGGCGCAACTTTCGTGAAACTTGAGTGGACTATGGGAAATAAAATATATAACATAGCTTATTCCCGTTCCCGTGGCATATTCGGGAAACCATCAGTGCTCCCCTACACTCCCTAACATACCTAAAAAATAAATGTTAACTTTCTAATCCAATTTTGTCCGTCATTTGCTATGAAAACATATATCTACCTACTAAGTTCCTGTGTAGTACTATTTGTTTCGAAATAAAACAAACGAGACATACAGAGGCACAGACAGACACGACAACCTATATATTATTCCGTTTTTATCATTAAGCTACGGAATCCTAAAATATTATAAGGTCGAAGTCTTCTTAAATGCTTCATTTTCCAACGTTAAATAATAACTTATCACCGATTTACTAAAGGCACTCCACCGCCCCCCAACCTCTTCCTCCTTCCTTCTTACACCAATGGACAGAGGGAAAGTAGTGTTAAGATACTCTGCTCTCCATTAGCATAGTAGTAGTTAATAATTAATCTGTTTTTTGATTACCAATATTATTTATGTTTTTAGGGATTCCAGTTATTATTCGTATCAATGAATCTCGTCTGTGATATACCAATGATATTGAAAATACAAGAAAATAATAAATATTTAGAATATCTCAGAAGTTATAAGAAAATGTTCTTCGCAGGTGTAGTGTGGCCTCTTACCTTGGTATGTATGAGTAGATACTACTAATATTAAAAAAAATAACAAACCTGCTAAGCTTGTACAAATAAAAACATAGCAGTATAATTATGTTTTTTTTTATTTACAGGTAATATTTTTAATATTCTGGCCAATATTTATATACGACAGGGAGCTTATATTCCCAGTTTTCATAGATAAAGTGATAAGCTTACCATCAAACCATATAATGCATACGGCGATAATTTTCATAGCTTTGTGGGAGATATTCTTCCAGCCTCGGGGGAAGCCGGCCGTGGCGTCTCATATATGGAATTTGGCGCACGTTGCAGTAATCTACGTAACTTATATGATCGTGTAAGTATTTATTTTTTTATTGTAAACATCAGTAAAACTATTTTCGTTTCCTCAGCAAACAGTGCTGCGTTTAGTTCCGCCGCTCAACACGTAATGTCTTGAATAATCTAAAATCAAGTTTTTAAGCTGCTGAGCTATAGTATCATATGTATATTTCATTCTCAATTTTTCTGTTATACCTAATATATATGAAATAAGTATATAAATAAAGACTTCTCTGACTGTCTGTGTAATTAACAACGCTTGATTATTTATAATTTATCTAATTGTTGTAGCTCGCATAAAAAACTCAGGCTAACTATGCCTAGGCCCATATACCTATGTATATATATATTTTTTCAGCTTTACGATGTATCCCGCATATAGCAGGGTAAGCAGAGGGAGCCTGAGAACCTAGTGTTAAGACAATCCATTCCCATTAAGACTATAATTGCTTTCGCTGGGCTTTTTTGAAGTCGGTTAAAAATAAAAAAATATCCATCTTTCTTTCCAGGCTGTTTGCCTACCACGCCGAATCAGGGATATGGCCGTATCCCATGATGAAAATGATCTACGGAACCATCTACTTCCCTCTGTTCTTCGTTGTTGTCGGTACTCTTTATTTCTCATGTTATTTTGTACAATGGCCGTTATCCACACTTGTGTTTAATACTTGTATTAAATCAGAGAAAATAGGGTAATAAAGTTGTTTTTTTTATTACTTCACATTTCTTACTAAAAAATTTAAAACTTTCATTCTAATTCTAATTAAAGAGATGTTAATAACATAAGCCTTATAAGAACGTATGGTTTAGTGGTCAGAACATTTTCAAGTTTCGGGATGAAAACCCGCTAGGTTTCTGTTTTATATTTTTTTATATTAGGTAGTACCGTAAGGAGAAAAGAAAATAAACATGGATATAAATAAAACACATAGCCTTGCAAGTGATTCGAGAATAATAATAAAAACAATAACATTTATTTCTATTGGTTCTCGACTCCATCTCCGTCTTCTAAGGTACAATGTTTGTATTATAAATCAACAAAGCTAAAGTAGGCACACGTTGACCGACATACAGCCTAAACGTTATAATAAAAAACTTTTTTTCAACACAAACTTTCACTAAATATTATTTTCAAAAAAAAATTAAAAATCAACTGTCATTTCCGGCCAGCGTGCGCGTACAAAATATTTCATTCAATATAATCTGTTTAATTTTTTTACATAGATATATGATTTTTTTATATTTTGTTTCTCTTTAATATGTTCAGTTATGTGTAAAAATACTCAATATTTAACAAATGAATATTTTTTTCATAATATAAAATAATTATCTTATAGAAAACAAGAGGTACAAAATTTTTCTATTTATAATTGAGACACCCTCGTGGGCTCTTTTTGTATATAATAGAAGCTCTTTTAAATAATTATTGATGAAACAAACATTTGAAACGATGTATAGAAAACCACGCGAACCCATAAACCTGCATCAACCTTGCCTTTTTTCCAAAATATTACGCTATCCTTTATGTGTCCAAATCTATAATATTGTTTTAGTGAAAATTTTGCAAAACATAGTACAAAAGTTTTAGAAATACCTACTAAACTACCCAGCAATCAAAAACGTTACCCTAAATCGTAAGCGCCGGGCAGGTTCTGTGTCATCTGTCGTAATAAATTCATATCTTACTTAGTTCAAGGTGAAACGCAAGTGACGTCACAGAATCCGCCCTGCGCAGGAGCACTAAATCTAGAAACTATCACGAAGACCCCTTCATACGTTAGAAAGGGACAGTCCGATATCCCTTACCCATTTCCGCACCAATCACAAGTCTACAATTTAAGAAGTATAGAATGGACACGATTTTTTTTAGTAATTGTTCATTTTCTAGAGGCATTTTTTGATAGATTATTGAAATTTTTAAAATAAATTCGAGGTATCGCCTGCTTGCAAACTTGAACGTGAACTGTGATTGGGATTACGATTGTTAATTGTGGTTTGTAAATTTGTCAGTCTATCGATGTTTTTAAAAGAAAATTTTTGAAACAAGAGAGTAAAGATACAAAAAATCTACGTTTATAGCTAATATTTTTTTTTCATTAAAAAAAACGAAAAGGTAAAAAATCCATATGTAATATAACAAAGAAAAATCCCAAAAAATCCAGTTGCAAGTTTGGAACAGACATAAAATTAGACGGTTACATCTTTACGTTTAGGCAAAAGCGGTTTTTTACCGATTTTTCAGTCTTAGTGCTCTAAAACTTCGTCGTGCTTTGTACATAGAGAAATGTCTTTATAAATTTCAATTTCATTCCCTGATATGCAAAAATTTTTTGATATACACGAAAAATTTTACATTTTTTTGACAGTTACGACAGTTTTGACAGTTCGTGAACAAAATTTGACATTTCTAATACGTCAGCGACAAACGCCAACTCAACTAGTGTGCTTCTAAATTCAAAATAAAATTAGTTTTTTGTATACTAGATACCTGATTACAAATAAGGATCACATCTGTTGTCCGCAAAACAATAAGTGAACAGGAAGAAAATCATTACTTCATATAACAGCTTGTAATTTATGCAAACAAAACATGAACCACCCGTATATTTTTATTATTCTATATACTCTCACTATTTATGCATGATTAACACTATTTTATTATTATTTTAAACGGAAAGTGTGTGTGAATATCTCTGTGATAATAAAAAAACAATATATAAATGTAAATATAGTATATAAATATAGATACTATACTAATATATATGTTATCTATGGAACGAAAAACAAAAAAATAAAACAAATAAAAATTAGACAATAACAGATTGCTTTATTTAACAAAAAATATATAATATATAGAAAGTATAAAAACAACATTTTTCACATGACTTATCAAGATCGTCGTCTATCAACCCAGTGTGGAAAAATTGTTTTCTTTTTATTTATATTTTTTAATAGAATGTAAAATTAAAAATAACCCATCGAACCTTATGATATTTAATATAAAATACATACGATTATTAGCTATTTACAAAATACGAGTTAAGATTTATACGTTATAACATTAATATAATCCAGTCTATAATAAAGGCTATCTGACGAAACTTAGCATATTGTTAGAAAAATTGATGTTTATTAATAACTCTAAGTAACGTAGCAGGCAATTTAAATTTGAAAAAAAAATACGTACATCAGTAAAATGTAAAATTATAAAAAAAAACAAAATAAATATATAAGATATATATATATTACGTATACAAAAACTTTGTCTCCCTTATATTATGCGTCGTTATTATGCAAAAAAAGCAAAAAAAAATCCAAAATGGCACCAAAGCGTAGTGCAAAAAAATGAGATCAAATTTTAACTACTGAAAGTAAATTGCCTGCTAATGTAAACAGTTCAAAACGTATCGAATTTTTATTAATATTAAAATCAAATCTCATTATTACATTTTTATACAAAAAATCTTTTTTTTAATATACAAATAAAAAAAGAAAAAGATGTAAATAAAGAGTTCAAAAAGCAAAAAAAAAACAATAAAAAAATGGTAATAATAAGACTTGATGGTTACCATTAAATGTAAATGTTTCTTCGCGATTTTGTTCAACAAATTACGTTACGATGCAACTTATTATTATTTATATTAAGTTATTTATATTTGACGTTCGTCTAATTTGTTTCATTAAAAAAGCTAACGAAAAATTACAAAAAAAATAGGCAGTATCATGTATCCTATATTACAACAAAATCGACATTCTACATCGAAGAAAAAAAACATCAATATTAATCATTTGAAATAAATAACAAGTTACAATTCTTTAAAAAAACTGTTAAAATAATTATAAAAAAGACCTATTTTACTTAAATGTTTCGCTTAAAACAAAGTGTTGTGTGGTCTCGCTACAACAATAACTTCTTTATTTATTTCTTAATAAAAACTCTATTTCTATTATTATATTTTTTATATAATAATCATATATAATAATCATTATTTCTCATCATTGTTAGATACACTTTATAATTATTAAATGTCATACGTGTAGACATAATGGCGTTCGACCTGTGCTCGTGTCAGCTGCCAGCTGTCACTGTCAACTGTCATTATGACGTGCCACTTTGACTTTTGGTATCATACTCCCGCCCGTTTGCATTCCAGCAAGTATTAGCTGAAGACGGCTATCCGTGCTTAGATTCGAATTATTAAATAAACATTTAAATATTAATATTGTACGTATGCACTAATACATAAATATTCTTATAACAGTCTCAAAGTACATACATACAATTATAAATAGGTTAACAAATAACGAATATACGTCTTCAGGTGCGGTTTTTTTTTTTCAATATATAATGAAAGTTAGCTGTCAAGTCTTTAATATGTCCTCACTGCTGCCAACATCCAGCTCTGATAGGCAAAAATGAGATCTTGTCGCAAATCAATGGAAATATATATATAAATAATAATATATATATATTTGTCTATCCGTGTGTGTAGTCTAGAACGCTGTCTAAAGAAAATAGTTCTTTATACAAAGCGGGGAAAACGTGGTGTGGGTGTGCCGCCTTGAAGCGGCAGAGCGCTTCCAGATGCAACAGTGACAGTTCTCTGCAATGGAAAAAAATAAAAATAAATAAATTATAAGGTTATAAGGTTAGGTAAAGTTATAAGGTTAAAATGTATTTTGAAGTATATATATCATGATTGTGGGTGCGAGTCCAATGATTGATGCATGGTTCTAAATTCGATTCTCACTTGGACAGATTTATTATTCTCATTATTTCGTTTTAGCAAAACGAAATATATTGAAGTCCGCCCAATATTCAATGTCAAGAATTCAGGCATGAAACAGAACATAGTGTCTTTACACTGGGTCTACACCCACCCTGCTATTCAGGAAATATAAAGCTCAAAACTAACCTGAAGGTGGGTATCTTAGCGAGCAGTGTATCTAGCACGGTCACGTCGCCTTTTAGTGGCGCATGGTTAGTTTCGATCTCGTGACGCATCGCCGCCATCGACATGTTGAACAGGCACTGTATTTCTGGATTGCCGCGTACGCCGTGTCGTTCTGGAAAAAAAGTTGAAAAATATTATTAAAATTTAAATAATTACCCTAACCTGCACTTAAAACCGCCAAATCTACAAAAAAAACCTACCAGGCCACAAGAGCACAAGGCTCTGATACAAAGCGAGCTCGGTCTCGGTGAGCTTCAGCCGCGCGATCGTCTTGGCCGCGTCGAATATGCCTGACACCAAGTTCATGTCGCGTGGATCACTGGAAAAAATATCAGTTTATTAGTGTTTAATATATTTTATTACATATGTATATATATTCGCGGTTGAGTTCTGCCACTCAACAAGTAATGCCTCCGAAATTCGGCGGAAAAAGGGGGAACGGAGTGTCTTAACACTAGGTTCCATCTACCTACTCTACTACTTAAAGCTAAAACAATACTAAATATGTAATTTTTAAAGAAAAGTATAATTTAATTAAATGTGAAGACGTCATTAAACTTTAAAATATTATCATTTGAAGTCCACACTAGGAGTATAGTTAAGAAAAGGCAAAAGAAAAAACATTAAAAAGTTGAAATCTTAATTAGAGAAATATTATAAGCAAGTCTAAAAAATATTTTTTGTTTTCTTTAATAAACTAAAAGTATCTAATAATTATCTTACCGTGCGTGGACACACTCTCTTATCGGTACAACGACGTCACCGTACAGCACTTGCTCGCGATTTACATCGATCAGTCTTGAGAGGCGCACGATGGCCAGTTCAAATGATCCTGGAAAGGAAATACTATTAAAAAAATGTTTTGGAATGGGTTACGAGTTCGAATTCAATGTTAGGAGTTATAAAAAATTGCGTTAATTTCTGTTCGTAAGACAGTGGTTATATTTCTATTTAATAAAGTATATAACGAAGATGCCTTCGTGGCGCAGAGGTTCGATTCCCACTCAGGGTAATTAAATATTTACATTTCTAGGATATGGTTACAACACAAAGCGCGACCTTGATTTCTGCCACCTAACAAGCAATTTCTTTAAAAAATCGGGAACCGAGTGAACACTAGGTCCCCTCTGCCTACCATGCTTGTAGAGTTCTATAATAAACAGTGTGACTAAGAGAAAAAAAGATATAATTATATGTAGTATATCATATTCAACATAATGGCACAATACTTACCCGATTTCAATAGTAATATCTGGTCGTCCTGGCTCAGCTTCATGAAGCCAGGGATGAGTTTAGCGAACTCTATGATGTTTTGTATCATTGATGTCAGCTTGTCCGCGCAGTCCAACCACATCTCCTCGTATGTCATTGAATTGTAGAATAGTAGTCTGTAGATGGAGAAAATACAATTTGTAGAAATGAAGAAAAAAGAGCTTAAATTATTGAGGCCGTCACGATACACACGTACAGGGTCTGACTGCAAAAGCAGCGGTTGAAGGTTCAATTCTCATTCGGGGGATTGAATTGAAAACAACGTGTGGTCTTTACTTCTTACCAGTCAATAAGCCATGGTCCAAAAATTGGACAAAAAAGGAGGAACGGAGTGTCTTAATGCTAGCATCTCTCTGCTTTATGCGGGATACGGTGAAACTTGAAATTATAATAGTATTAACTACTCACTTGGGCACATCTGGTGGTTTCCTGAACATCTCATGTATGTACTCTAGCTTAGGGTTTGTGTTTGCGTGAGCTTCGGCCAAACTCTTCACCAGTACCTTGCTTATATCACCTTCCGCTGTAAACAATTATATTTTAATTTAATACTTCATAGTATTTTTTTTCTTTGTGTGTATTGATGATTATATTTTATTAAAAAAATTACAATTTATATATGTTGTTTTTTAGTATATTAAACAATGCTATACTTTTACTTTTTACTTTTACTTAAAACAATTCTAATACTCAGTTATGGATAATAATTACAAAAAATAACTGACCAAGGAATATTGTATAAATGACTGACTGTTAGTTCACTTTTACAAAGTAGGAAATTAAAAAAATATCTACAGATACTACTTATATCTAATAATAACTACATGAAGTTATATTTAAGATATTTTTTTTCAATTACGTAATTAAAATATTCTGAATACATTCTGATTGTAAGATAAATTCATGTAGTATTAATTTCTTTAGAAAAATATTAAAATTTAAACTTATAAACTAAATTACATAACATAAAAAAATATTATAAAAATATAAATAAACATCGCAAGCTCGTCTACAAAACTTGGCTGCTTAAAACACGACCAAACACAAAGAAAATTAAAAAAATAAAATAAACGTCATCATTATAAATGTCAAAATACAATAAATAAATTACAAATAAAATGAAGAAAAAATTAAATTAAAATGGCAATAGATCCTGTGTCGATACTTTTGTTAAGCACGTGTATTATGGCTTGTTGGCGTAAGTTTAAATTATGTATTTAAAATCAATAGTTTTTAATAAAATGATTTAAATCCTATATATTTATTATATATGTATATAGAATTCTTCCATATTATATAAAGGAATTATTCTTTTCAGCATGTTGTCTACCTTGTTGTTTGGCTCTACCTATCATTCCTTTTCCATTAATATTGGTTGAGTCGAAAAAGCACTGTTCTAGCAATAAATGTGATGTAAGTTGATTTATTTACTTTAATTAATGAAATTAGATTTCATAATTTTATTATAGGAACCTTATTTTTTTTCAGGACAATTCAAAATTATATTACGTATATGTTACAAACAGCAGCATTACTTTAAAAACAAACAAGCCATATCAAGTGTGTGAAGATAAATCTTCTTGAAAATAAAGGGATCTTTTTTATAATTGTATTTTTCTCATAGCACAGTACAAATAAAATGGATACAAAATTAAAAATAAACTAAATAATTCTACTTTCTAAATAAGAAACAAAATATATTGACAACAAATCTACTTGTAAAACATAAAATAGTACTAGATTTTTTTAAGCTTGATATGAGCGCTGCTAAGTAAAATTTTTAACTCATTAAAATGTGTATCACAAATAAATTAGAACGAAGTTCGGCATTTAGTTACGTCAATCAATACGCAATGTCTAGAAAATTAGGCTATGCATGGTGAATGGAATGTCTTAACATTAAGTTCCAATATATGCAAGAAAAACCATAAAGCTAAACGCCCTTCGTTTGTATATCCCTTATATCTCGTCTTCTATATTGTTAATAGTACATTTCTTTTAAATATCTCCAACTCGATAGTTCTGAAGAAAAATACTGTGAATACTTTAAAAATAAATAGGAACTTTTTAACTCTATAATAAAAAAAATGAGCCAAAATTTTACTTAGCACCGCAAATATCAAACCAGAAGTATAAACTTACACGGCAAATCGTCATTTGAACTGCTTGTGCCCTGATGCCGTCGGTTTGACACAGCATTTGGGTTCACCATGCCCATGCCTGACATATTCATGTTTAACGGGTCCATTATTCTCCCACTACTGGACGTTAGATCATCCGGACTCAGTTCTTCACTGGTCAAGGAAACTGAGCTCTGGCCAGCTAGGACTGTATTTTGCATATCCATTGGACTGTTCATATTTGACGGACTATGGAGGAATGTTGTAGAGTCCACGTAGCTGGCGACCAGATTGTCCACTCCCATTGATGTTTCTGGCTTTATTTCCTGTTTTATGCTGATCACGCCGCTGGATATTGTTGCTGGGGACTGAATTCTTTCGTATCTGTCGAATTCTATTCGACGATTCATGTCGTTGATGGACTGTCGCATTGTTGTTGTTGATGTTGTCGCTGTGGCTGTCGAGGTAGTCGCTCTGATGCCCTTTTGTTGTTCGTCTATTGACAATTATTGTTGTCTTATGGCTTTTTATTGA
>FASU01068481.1:0-11469 GCA_001486225.1 Heliconius pardalinus sergestus
TTCTTAAAGTTCACAATATTCAAAGGCAAAAACAGAAAGAAATTTATAATATATTTTTTTATTGAGATATTGTTATAGCACTACTTTTTGAAGCAAGCTTTGAGTCGAGAAACTTCGCTGATTATAACTTCTTCAAGTTAAATTAAACAAAAAATGGAAACTTTAACAAACCATTAAAGAAAGATTAAACCTTGAGAGAATTCATCAAAGCTTTTAAAGTTAGTTCCGGCTTAACCATTGCAACTATGAGTTTGAACCAAACTCTGAACTTGCAGATACTTGGGAAAACCCGAGCGTACTAACGAAAAAAGCGGCTTAATTGAAACTGTAAACTTTTTAATCGCTCCTCAGGTCTTATGTTTCCTGGAAAATGAGTGAAAGTTTCATAAAAATATAATGAAGTGGAAATATTTTCCTCCTTAACGCTTAATGCGGTAGGCGTTGACGCTTCGGGATACTTCTTGTTTCTTTATATTTTAGAGTGTTAAAAAACATAAAATAAACATATTTAAATTAATATACAGTATGCATTTATTGTTTAACATAATATTTATACATAATTATAAATTAAAATTCAGCAAATTATTCTAATTTTTAATATTTTTTACGTTATAAAATGTAATTTATATAAACAAATAAAATAGAGACATGTACGGTTCACGAGGCTTAAGCTGAAAATTTTATAATGATCTGTAATAGTATTTTTTTATGTAACGAATCACGTAAGTTACGGTCGAGTTTAGTAAGAATAAGTAAACCCAAAAGAAAACAAAAGCATGAATAGTAGGCATATATTTCTAAATATGTTATTTATAGTACTGATTTAAAAATCTACTTTCCCTAACTAGCCTGAAAAATAATAAATTATAATATTAATAACTAACGAAATACGAACACAGTATTTTTTACATTTTTTTTATTTTATCACATATTTATATACACAACATTGTTGCATTAAATGAATATCATAATGTCATTTAATTACTATTATTTGATTTTGGTGCTTTTATTTGGTACTAATGTTCAAAATGCAAATATTTAATTAAATCATCATTCCAATAAGACGAAGCCAATGAATATAAAACTTTTAGTTGAAGAAAATTTATTTTACGACATTATTCTTTTAATGGCTCTGTTGCATGACTCCCGGGTACAGTTTCAAAGGAAAACATTCCTATTGCAGCTATGGGACGTATTAAATTTTGTGAAGCGACGAAGTTTGCTGGAGAACATCAGTATAGTCTTCCTTAATATTCATTTGGTACGGAAAATTTTATTTCACTGAAGAATTCCCACGGAAACCAATGCCATCATTATAATGGCCGCATTTGAAAATGTTGTCAGATTTTAAATTATATTTATTGTTATTATTATTGTTGTCTTAGGTAATATAATGGTGAAATATACAAATAAGAAACTTATATTTGGTTAGGAACAATTGTTATTAAAATTAAGGTATTTATATTATGAAAGATTAGAGCTTAGATATAGATGAATGTTTGAAAGAAAAATATCGAGTTGATAAAAGATCAGACTAGATTCTGCCAACCAATATGAATGTAGCTAACATTCATTGAAATGTGTTTAATAATTTCATACATTTTTTTGCTAATTTTATAAACTACTGATAAACTTTAAATACACTTTTCAAAATAAGTCTAACTATGTTTTGAACTAAATCCACATCAGTACAATTAAAACTTGTAATGCCATTTGCCATTTGAACTACTTTTAACTTCACACAATTCAAGCGTAGAAAACTTCGGTCAGTTATATTTTCTTATGGTATTATTTTCTTCTATATTATTGTTGAAGTATTGTGTAATATAAATGTGGGGGTAACATTTTATGTTTTTAAATAATAGAAGCATATTGTTTCAGATTTTGATAGGTCATAGTATCGCAGATGGTTATGGGTTCAAATTCTCAATGCGTGATATAATAATTTAAATTATCTAAATTTTAATTATGTAAAGTATTCTTAAATAATAAGCCAATTTTCTCTAAACACTTAAATAATATATATATATATTAAATATTCGTATAGTAAAAGCGGGCGATGCCATGCGTGGGCCGCTAGTAAAGATAAGAGTCAAAACTTAATTTCGGTTTTAATTGCATTTATATACGAATTCTCTTAACATGTAATGGAATTATTGGAAAATTTCAAGTCAATTTTAGTGCTAGACAAACTTTTATAAAACAAAATTAAGTGCAATGAACTACAAAGGTCACACACAAGTAATTTAACTTTAATATACAGAAATTTTATTTAAATACAGCTTCAAAGCATACACTAATTAGATTCGTAAGTAATTTGCCAAAAAAAATGGGCTTATCATAATATTTTTGTTCCATGGTTTATATTAAAGATATAATTTACCTATTGTTATAATTATAATAATTTATTTACTACTATTTATATAAATGTTATTTAATGTTATATTTTTTGTAATTTCACGCCTTATCCTAACTGATTCGTTTACTATTTTCAGCTGTATTAAAATGTTGGGTACGAGAATTAATTATACACAAAAATTATATTATACATAATATTACTAATTTTTACGCTCAACGAAATAGATAAGAAGAAGTTTGAAAATTATTACAATAAATAAAACGAGGAAGGGACGTACCAGATGAACGTTCTAAGTGTACTAACTCGCTCATTGAATTAATTAGTTTTACTTTCAAGCATACTTTTCAAACCAGTATTCTGTTACTCTTAGAGACCTTTGTTAGACATGGCCCAAAATTTCATATATATTTTAAGTTTATATAATTGAATGGTCCCAAATTGCTCCTTTAATCCTTTAACTATGTTAGAAGATATATTCAAGATGTTTTGAAGGACTTTCACTTGTTAGTGTTGTATAAGTAGTTTGTTATCAATAAACTTTTGTTACTATAAATATATTATGTTGGTATAGTCAGTGATCTGGTGGTTCTCACTAATAGATAGAGAGATTTTAGAGGAAGGAATTTAACCTATTTTATGTTAAACCCGAAAATTTAAAAAAAAATATATATTCTTTTATTCTCCAGAGGCAAATAACAAATAACGTGTACCTACACTGTAGTAGACTACAAAGATTGTGAAGCCTCATAACGAACACATAGCATTGTATAAAATATAGGTCTATTTTTTCACGAATACATATTCATTTCTAAAAAATATTTTCTTCACTTTATGTACTGAACTCAAACAAAATGTTTTGTACTTTCTTACTAATTAATTAAATAAGCAATAACAATGAAATTAATTTCATTATTATTACAAGAAAAAATACAATTACTGAATTTTATAAAAGAAAAAGCTGACACATGACCACGAATCATTTGAACGATCAGGATGGGATGGACAGAATGCCAAAAATAAGCTGGAGGCGTGGGCGTTCTGTGAAAAACTATGAAAGGCAGCCGCCTTGAACTGATGCGGCTGAATTGACGTAAATGTGCGTTATATTTATTACTGCCGGCTTAATCAGCACAATCTTGATAAAGCAGAATGTATATAATAAAAGAATAGAAAGAATGATTTTTTATTTTTTCGTTTTATTATAATGGAGTCCCTCCATTATAATCGTCAGTGTCTGACTGTGAACGCAACGGTTGTAGATTCGATTTCTATTCGGGGCAATAAATTCCGTCACTCAAGGTGCGACTTGTCTCGGAGTATCATAAGGTTCCTTCTGCCTACCTACACGAGACACAACGTGAAGTTCAAAAAGAAACTTTAATAGAGCCTAAGTGAAACGACATATGTAGGTACCTACCTACATTGATTTAATTATGCTACTTTAGTAAAAACGTTTCTTCTTTTCATATCTGACAACTGGCGACAAAACATATTGTTTTCTGTAAGTTTTATGTTGTTGATTTTATAAACAATTCTTCTTAAATTATATTTCTTTAAATTTTGGTTACAAAGTAAAGAGAGTATAATTTTGTAATGTAAATTAAAAGAATAGTGTGTAGCGTGTTTGACGACATTTTACCATATGGACAGCGTGCCATAATAACAATATGTGACAGTTGGAGAACGTTCCTTTGACAGAAATACTTTTATCTTTTTCTTTCTATGGAGCTATTTTAATAAACTTATATTTATATTGATTACATGTGCGATAATACCGTACAAATACACCTTCAATTATAATATGTATTGAACGTTGGATATTGAACGTTGGATTTTCGTATCATAATTTTATTTTACGGAAAAACCATAGAAACTCAATTTTCCTTTCACTTAATTTGCTATATAATTAATAAGTAATTTATTATATCGGTAAATAAAGTATAAAATTACATTAAAGTCGTCCAAAATATACAAGAATAATAAAAGATATGAATTAGTAAGGAATTAAAATTGTAATACAAAAACAGAAATTTGAAAATTTAAGATACAATTTAAAATTAATCTAATATGCCCGAGGTGATAGAAAACAAAGTATCCTTTCTATTTTATGAGAACCCTTTGTTCTGTTAATTGCAATATTATGTCCAAAATTTTCGTTAGTGAACTGTCGTTAGTGTTTGATCAGAAATATAAATTAATAATGCGGTACAGACTGCGTAACAGAAGTGTCAATTTTAATTTGCATTTTGCAACTGATAGAAGAATAATTAGTCCTTTTTTATACGTCTTCCAGGTCGTGTGAGAAGAATAAAATGTAAGATAAAAAACGTCGTTCTGATAAAACTTAGGTTAATGTCGATGATATCAACAACAGATACAATATAAATGCTCCGAATAATTCCTTTTGTAAACGCGTTTTGTATTTTTAGTCAAATTAAAGAAAAATCACAATTTTATTACTTTTACGAAAAATATATGAACCAGCATTGCCCGAAATAAGATTTTTCCGAAAATTCCGAAATAAGAAGATTTATTGCAATCATGCATCTAATTTACAAAAAACAGCCTTCCCTTACGGTAGTTCGGTAGCATGTAGTTTATTTAGAAGGAATTCTTTATTTATTTGCCTTACGTAAACCTTAAAGGCACGACCCTAATTACGTCTCTAATAAATATTCACTAGCGATAAACTTGAGGAATAATTTACGATCGTGTAAACGTTTAATTTTGCCACGGATTCGAAATTCTGTTCGCATAGATCTTTCTGACGTTGGCGCTATCAGTACTGGAATGTGGACCCTCCATGTGATAATGGCTGGATTTAGACATTTTAATGTTGTGTATAGAATTATTGCTCCTGAAATATAATTAATTATTTTTCAAGTATTGCAATATGTTTAATTCTCAAATTAAATTCAGAATGAAGTATGATATTTGCTTAATGATTGATTAATTAATTATTTATTTAACCATTACAATACGTTTTTAATGCAAAGTGCTTTATGTATGTATATCATGCTTTTACATGTGAGTATAACTATATGGTCCTACACGATGTACGTCTTTTATGTACATCGTGTAGATCTTTTAATATCTCATTACGAATTCGTGATATTTTTGGGTTTTATACAACTTTTTCTTTTTCTCTAACAATTGTGTCTCTTAGTAAAAGCTGCATTAAAATCCGTTGCATATTTTAAAACAATTAGTCGTACATCGGGGAAAAGGATTTTAGCTTACACTATATAAAGATAAACAAAAACAGAAAATAAGACAGAAACGTATACATAACTAAACAAACAATAGAGAAATGGAACGGCTTAATTTCAGCATACTAGCCTGCAATATCATGAGAATGATCCAAGACCGTCACGTTCGGTGCTCCCCAGCGGTGATACTGCGGCTTACGCAGAGTAGAAAGTTTGATTAAAGTTGTATAATCAGTACTAAGTATAATTAAGTAAATCATGTTTAAGTAACCGCGGATGTTGAGGTTACATGTTAAGAGCTGCGATGCCTTGAAACTTGTTCTACAGGCGTGCGCTGTTAAATTACTTCGTTATACTATATATTCACATATAGAATTACTTCATTCATATTTTATTATTATAATTCTACATTCGTCGTTGTAAATTAGATGTAATTTAATAATTTTGTCTAAACCTAAAACTAATACAAGTTTAGCGTCGTGGCATAGAGGCATAGCACAGCGTCTGACTGTAATGACGACGATTGTGGTTTCAATCCTCCTTTAAGAGGGGATTTGTTTATAAGAAGACATAGCGCGGCGTTGATTTCCGCTACTACACCCACAATGTACCAAAAATTGGGCAAAAAGTGTGGAAAACAGAGTGCCTTAACACTAGGGTCCTTTGTTTACCCTTCTATATACGCGATAAAGCGTGAACCTATAAAGAAAACAAGAAAATGATTAGGTTAATCTAGAAACATAGTTGTAGTGTAGTTCAATGAAAATTCCTCGGTAAAAGTAATCTCTTACATAAGGTGGAAATTCCTTTGTTTGTATCATAATGTTACAAGTTAGAGGGACTTTTGATCAGTGTAGTAATCAAGTAGGTAAGTCCAGTAATACCTCCTAAAGCCGCCCGACTTTTTTAATTAACAACGACTCTGTTTCTCCCCAGCCTATTTTGCCCGGTTACATTTTCCCTGATGTTATTTCTGCGGAATCCCGCTGAGGACTTCTTTATAATTCATTAATAGGTTAGCAACGGGCCAGTTTCATTTGCAGTAAACCGCAGTTTGTTTTTCAAAGAATGTTTTAAGAATTAGCATCAAACGAGCCTTAGTAGTATGTGAAAACTCAAAAATTCTATTTAAATGTATGGAAGTGGAACAAACCAGATAACATTCTGTCAAGTAGTCTTTCACGTCATTAGTGCCGACCACCGGCTTATGGCCTTGCCAGGAAACTCCACTTCAAACTGCGATAAAACACATTTTCTGAGATATTTTCTCACACAACTTTTTAATGCTGTGTCGACGTAAAGGGGTCTTAGCGAGATACGGAGCTCTTTAATGGTTTACTGGAGTGGTCATGGCCTTACTTCCCTTACGACCGTGTTAGTGTGTACTTATGCTTGCAATGGAACACCATATTATGATGCACACTTCAATCTCTGTTGAATACAGTATTATAAGATGACCTCATAAAAAATGTATTTGTTAAATAAAACAGCATTTTTGTTTGATCAATTTTAATATTAAGTAAATTTTAGTTTGGCACAACTTATAAGCAAAATTATGATACACTAGAATATGTTCATATCATATCTACAAGAGACTTCGGGATTTTTAGAGGTAAGTTTTCTTCTTGTTCCTGGCAATAATCCCGGCTGTTGCCAGGGTCAGAGGTAAGTATTACAGTATAAAATATTATACATGTACAGTTTAGTTCAAAACAGTCTCATTTTAAACATGACGGCAAAAAATAATATACTTATATACGAGTATATTTTCAAGCCCTTTGAAGAAGAGAAGAAAAACCCAATACCGAAATGACAATACTTTCTAAAAAAAAAAATTATTTTGTTTTTATTTCGCAATAGGTTTTCCAAAATATACTTTAGGCACTCAGCCATTTAATAGCTTAAATGTGGTCAAAAATGAAGGAAAAGAAATGTGACGTAATTGCGTTCGTGACTCCGCGAAGACGTCTAACAGTACTGTAATGAGCACTCCGGAAAGACTTTTAAAATCCCAGCTCCTTCATTCCTTGTCTTTAAGTTCCTTGAAATAACATTTTTAATATTCTTTGGAGTATTTCTTTTGATGGAAATGTACTTTTTATCAATTATTAAAATGTTCGATAAACAGAATCTATTTTAGCTAGAGGAAAATTATTTCAGGCTTTCATTATATATTACTTGGAAACTTATAACTTTCCGAACATAAATATAAACTAAAAATTATTATACATCACCACATTGTATCATCGTTTCAAAGTTTATGAAATAGTACACATAAAAATAAAATTGGAATTTATACCCACAATATCTTTTTACCTTACGCTAGTAGGGAAATATGTAGTTTTCAATGTCATCTGGCACAAACTGGCTCTCTTAAACTAAGCAGACACTAAAGTTTCACTGTTTCAACGAGTAAAGCGAGAAAGTTTCAAATTTGCGGTCGAGATGATGGTTCTTCTATTTACAAAGCAGTAAAATAAGCACGAAGATAAAATGGCTCTGGCGCCTTTTGTTTTATTTCAAGTATAATTATTCAAAAATAATAATGTCTTCTCGTTGGGATATTCTCAAGAACAAGAAAATATAAAACAATATTATTTTCATTTAAATTTAATGTTTACTTATTACTTTAATAGATTCATAATTAAGTGTATGTGAGAATGTTTAATCACATTAATAATGATTTATACAACAGTTACAGTGCGACAATATATATGTGTTTAGTGATAGAACTCAACGCCGCGCTTTAGTCTCTTGTTACCAGATTCAGGATTTTACGATAATACTAAATTTTCATTTCATTTCCCCGAGTGGGAATGGAAGCCATTACCTTTGTGTTTTCAGTCAGACGCTCACCTATTGCCCTACAACGCGAGGGCCTCAAACAATGATTATAAATGTGACTCTAAGATAGATTGAAAAAATTAAAAAAGATTTTTGAATGTATTTCAGTTCGTACTGTAAGCTAACTTAACAATTATGAGCTAACAATTCCACTGCATATTTTTTTGTATATACATTGCTTTCAATACTAAAATATTTAAGTCGTATATTTAAAAGTTCGTATAAATATCAATATTTTGAGCAAGATAAAGAATATGTTTCAAAGTATATTACATTTATTACCTACATAGCTTCACATCTCATTGAACCCTTCATTGTGGTAGATTTCATTTAAGGTTTTCACGCGTACTTAACCTCTTATAGGTACCACTTTTTATACCATACTTCTTACTTAGCGATTTTCTTTTCTAAGGGTAAAATCTACTAAGGGCTTTCTACAATATGTTGAATAAAAAGAAAAGTAAAATAAAGATAAAAATAGATATTAGTGTTTAAAGATGTATTTAAAGGTGTGTTTCTTAAACTTTACACTTGTCCTTCACTTCACTTTACCTTCACAATTTCACATTATTATTACTTATATTCACATTATTTCATAAAGGGAAAGGCAGTATTTCTGATTTTCTCCCCCCATCATCCCCCAATCCCCTAGTATTAAGACTCCCCGTTCTCCGCTTTTCAACCGAATTCAAGACACTAGGTAACAGCTGTGAGGCCCCATAATCGTCACGTTTACACCCAGATGCTGATTGCCAACTTATACAGCACTATGGTCAAGTCGACAAAGCAGCTTTAATAAAACAAATTATTAAGATAATCATAAAGATATAAGGCAAAAACACAAAAAAAAACTGTACTTAATGAAAAATGGTAGTAGCACATTAAAAAAAAAATGATATAGCATCTATAGGAATTTTGGCATTGGTTACATATTGGTAATGGCGTCCAAGTCAAAACAATAACAGTGTATGGCTTGAGGCCTATAATAAGGTTGAGTTTGCCTTTTGGCGAGTGGCCAACATCTTGTATCTGGGAGCATACGAGTACACAGTTTATATCTGCAACAATACAGGGTAAATACTGGAGCAAAGTTTATCTAATAGGTTGAGTTAGATAAGTGAAGTATTATTGGCTAATTACTTTTGTTATATAAGATATGTCTTCCTTTCAGTTAATCTATTTTGATAGGATTACGATTTCAGTGTAAAAAGTATTTTTTTTTACATACTTATAAGAAATTGAGACAAAATGAAGAATAATTATAATAACTAATATAATATTTCTTTAAATATACAAAAAAAAACAATTATTGAAAAAAAAAGATATTATAGTAGAAATATAACGAAATACTAGAACACCAAATATGTCGGCCAAATTTGAACAATAACTGTGAACTCTATACACTATTTATGAAGTGTACAATGTACATACATGAAGCCGTATTAACGATTTTTGGCAAGTATACACTCGTAAATAGAACTGAATAATAAACAAATGTTTCCCTTCAGCTATGAAATTCACACGTTTCACATTGCCAATAAAAGTAGGTCATTATTATAAGTATCATATTTAGAAATATTATTGGTGAACTCATTTCAGTTTTTTTTTGATAATAGCATATAGAACACATAAGAGTAAAAAAATATTTTCACATTTTGAGAGAAACCTTTTCCATTTAACCTTATTTGATAAAAAAAAAACTGGAAAATATCCACAGAATGAAGTGAGACATACATATATTCGAAGTAACTTTATTTATACAAGCGAATAGAAGACAATAACAGAACGTTTAACAACACATCCAATGTTATATTATCTCGTACAGTAAAAGTTTGATATTCGAAATTTAAGATAGCGACAGGTGTTTTTAACGGCCACTCCGAGATTTAGTACCAGATGATTCCCCATTAATCTCGTTTAGACAAGTATAAATGAAAGTTAAAGCAAGTGTTGCGTTATAGTAAGAGTACTATGTTTTAACTGAGGCCGTTCGTAAATGCGACAGGCTGTGAGTTTGATTCTTACTCGAGGAAATGAAATATTTAATATTTTCATTTCTTTCTTTTTCATTTCTATCGAGGTAAAGTGCGGCGTTAAATTGCGCCACTCAACACACAATACCTTCTAAATTCGGCCGAAAATGTGGAATGGAGTGTCTTAACATTAGGATCCCTCTGCCTACTCTGCTATGCGCAGAATACAGCTTACGGCTGAAGAAAAACAGTATTTTAAAATGTACAAATGCTAACTGTCTGGAGCACTTAAAATAATACAGCAATAACTTTAAACGTAGTTTTTATTTAGGATATTTAGCCGTAATCTTGTTAACACCCTCTCAAAGTTTTTAATAAGACTGGCCTGTACACTATATATTTTATAGGCTGTTTTTCAACCTCCTGGTTTATTCATGTCGTAACACATTTACTGACTAGCAATGTATGACTGACATTATAGAATCACCACATCAGAACACCCGAGGCGAGTAGAACAAGTTTCAACATAATTGAATTTCCAAAATCGGCAAACTGCTGTAACTCTGATATTCCTTGAAATAATCTTTTATACTGTTTGGTTTCTTGGTAAAAACTTGTGCGTAACTAAGCGCGGGGGCTTTCGAAAGCATTTTGCTAGCAGAGGTCCATGTTGTTTGTGTTGTACAAAAACGTTTTACACCGTTCTGGCGGTCATTTTGACATAGTTCTAAATTTGGCAACAGAAAACCGTATACTAAATTATTCTCCGACGTTTAAGTATTTAAAAGTGAACTAGATGAAGTAGTAACAAACTCTTGACGACCTAAGTTTTTATTGGAACAAGAAGGTAACTTTGTAGAGGAGCACAATGTAGGTAAAGTTTTTCTTTGAAAATTTACCATGTATTGAATTTTTAACATCTGTAAAGGATGAAAGTGCTCTCTGAATGATGATTGTACAAGAAAAACTTCCTTGTATATTATCAATTTAGAATATGCAAGACAGGGTTTTGAGAGAAAAGTTATTAAAACTTAATTCTTGCGAGTTTCTCTAAGGCTGTAGGTATTCCCAAAGCAAACTCTCT
>FASU01069901.1:0-11151 GCA_001486225.1 Heliconius pardalinus sergestus
GAACTCAACGGCGCGCTTTGCTTCGACACCAGATCGAAGAAATTATTCAATATTTAATTTCCTCAAGTGTGAATCGAACCCACAACCTGTCTTGTGTACAGTCACACCTTACGCCACACTACTTAATTAACGTAATTTAACAATATTTCAATAAATAACTTAATACTTAAAACATTTAATACTAAAAATAAATAAAAAAAATTACATTAAATAAAACACAAAATGAAGCCAATACTGTGTGAATTGTGAAATATTACAACGCAACCCCAAAAAAGACCGACGATTTGCCTCATTCCGAAGAAATCATTTATCTTGATGAGCGGAAGGCAAAAGGAATATAGCGAAATAAATGATGGTAGAATATTATCAAAATGGCAAAGCTATATATACTAAATTGAGATTGAAGTTTTAAATGCTATTTTTCTATATAAAATAGCTAATGTTTTACAATCACATAAATAAACAGATTCTCATTCAAGCGATTTTGCATATATTTTAGAGTGTTCAAAATATTTCATTACCTCGAAAGGGAATCGAATCCATACGTTTCCATTCACTCGCTTGTGCCACTGCGCCTCAATAGTCCTCAATATCTATTTAAAATTTAATAATTTTAAATATTATCATAGAATATTTTTAAAATATATAAAAGTTTTTACAAACATTAAAAAAACAATCTTTATATTTGAAAATAAATATTTAGTATTGAATAAAGCCAAATAATGAAATAAATTAAATAAATATAAATAAAATATCAAAGCTTGGCTGATTTGGCTGATTAACATGGCTAATTTATATTTCATTGCAAACGTACTTTTCATATACATATTAAAGGAATTCAAATTAAAATGATAAAATAGAGTGCTCTCTATGCTTCGCGTTGATTTGAATTTTAGAATAAATATAACATTAAAGGACCAAGATATTTGAAACTTTGCAAAAGATATTCAGATTGTAATTCAATCTCCTAAGAAATATTTTATACAATAATATATTTTATGAGATTTACTATTTTTTATATTTAAATAATGGATCTGTATATAATTAGATTTTTAGTTTTATAACTTAAGTGGTGTTATTATTCTTTGAGGGAGGGTTTGATTACCTGTGTTAAGACAAAACGCGGCGTTAAGTTCCGCCATACTAGGTTTTCTCTGCCTACCATGCTGCAAGCGAGATAGAGCATGTAGGTATTTTTTTTATACATGAGTCATTACCAAGTAGTGCCTAACAGAGCGATCCACTCGGTAGAATAATTAATAAGATTATTTCTCCGTTCTGGTTAGTTAATTCTCGTGTCATGCGGTCATCTTGCCTATTGTGCTTCTAGAATATGCGAATAGTGGTAAATGGAATAATTTTCTATACTTTTCTTAAGCTATTATTCATTTTTAGTTTGCTTATTGAAAAATTTATAAGAATTAAAGTCAACCTAGAGACCTATTAACACGACAGGCCGTGGATTCGATTCCCACTCGATGAAATCAAATATTTGAAATTTCCACTTTCTTCGCACTGGTGTGAAGGCAAAATGCAGCGAAATGCCTCCAGAATTCGGCGGAAAATAGGTTCCCTAGTAGTACGCTAACAAAAAGAGAAAAAGAAAAGGAAAATACAAATTTGAAACGTACATTAAAGACTTAAATCTTTTTTAAATTACTCCAAACGGTTGCTTTCTTATAATGCAGGAATGGACGTCTATATTTTTTATCTTTTTTTTAAAACCTGAAATGTCTAGGTAATAGTTACATTGCCAGCTCGAGGCGAGGATTTGCACCTTTGCATAGCTGTTTTACTTTAGCTTTTTACTTTGACTCGGAATATCTTTCTTTCTAGTATTGTAAGATATTTAGCTGTAAAATATTTACATCGTGTAAATGAACCATTTCTTAACAAAATACAGGTTCCCTTTTTGAACATTTTGTAGTATATGAATGGTTTTGATTCCCAGTTATTACACATAAAGGACTATTGTATTTGTTTATGTTAGTAATACAAATTAGGCAGTAAATCCCTTAAAAAAAATTAAAAACGTTTAAAAGATATATTACTTATTTAAGCATTGTATCTAAAAGAAATCATATTTAATAAAAAAATGGAATTTTACACCCAACTAAAGTTGATATAGCTGACGGATAATTAATTTAATATTTATTATATTCACATTCAAGCTATATACATATTTAGATAGTTATTGTTGGAAAATGCTTTGAGAACTAGATGGTATTAGATTATACAGTATTTTGTAGTAATTTTAAATATTTTAAATATTTTAAATTATTTTATACGTCACAGGATGAGCCGAAACATAGTGTTGAGACACTCCATTAAGAATATTTATAATTAGAGTAGATTTATTTCGCTACATTGATTAGACAAAAATACGGCGATTAACCTCTTCAATGCTTATGGTGTTATATGGCTTTTTTAATAAAATAAACGTAAGAAGCATGTGACAGTTTACGCAATAGTGGGGGTTTGATTTCCACTGGGCGAAATAAATTATTATTTGTGAATATTTTAATTTCTTTGCTCTGGTATCAAGACAAAGCGCGACTTAAATACCGTCACTAAACATGCAATGCTTAGAAAAAATTCTCAGAAAGTGAGAAACGTAGTGTCTTAACACTAGTTTAGAATATTAAGCTTTACATACATTCCTACTAAATACATAATACATTACGAGGCATATTCAGTTGAACTCGATGACAAGATTGCAGAATCCAGACATATGGAGATTAGAATAGAATAGGCTTTGATGAATTAACCAGTGAGCCAACCAACGGCTCTTATTTGCACACTAAATTACTAATTTTATTATAGTTCTAAATGAAATGACGGTAAAACGAGAAACTGGAATGGAAATAACAATAATTGCCATATATATATTTTTAAATATTATAATGCTTCATAGAAAAAAATAAAAGCTTTAAGTAAGCTTTTATATAACTTTATAATATTGGAATGTATATAAATACATGCCATTTATAAAATTCATTATTAAATAACTAAACAAGTTGTTTATTCCGATGATCGTCGTGTAATCGATTTATACGTGTGTTTGTTTAGATTGTCAAGGCCTTATATGTCAAATAAATATAAGGGTAATAACAATAACGCCTATTAATCATTATTATTTAGACGTAATTATTTAAATCCTATTATATCCTATAAGCTCTATTACAAAACCAAAGTGCCAAAAAATAATAGTTCCTCATCAACGTCAAACAAAAAATTTACGTGACCACTTCATTTCAGCTCCAGCATAAAAGCATCAATTAAATCTGGACGAGTATTTGAACTAAGAAAACAAAGAACTATAGAAATCGTGGTGAAGCTTTCGAAAACAATTCTTCGAGTTCTTTATGTTTTTACATTTTATTTTTAGTTGAGAAAAAAACACCGTCATGTTGTTGTCGTCTATGGATGGATGAGCTCCCCAAGGAAACTCGAGCTTTTTTTCTATTATGTAACCATTTAAGGATATTTCCTACAAATGAACTTTTTCTAAGTGAATCCAGATATATGTACATATAGCCATAGCGAATATAACCTCTTACGATCGAACCCGGTGCGAAGAACGCATATTTCCAAGCATCGTAATCTCCAACACATCCTCCCATTCGGCGTCCACTCGCAGGTTCCCGTTACGTAACACACCACCAGAATATTAACTCACCGAGCTGATACTGCATCGATTATGTCACCTCACAGCTGATAAATTGCACACTATGAGGCCTGAGGTTTATGAGGCAGTTCCGCGAACGTTCGCGATTCGCGACGGTGTGGTAGAGCGTGGGTCGCGTCGGGGTCGATGGAGGCGAGTGGGTGGAAGGGGCTCGGAGGCTGCGGACTCCGTGCGGATGGTTACATAAGCCGAGAGGGATCGAGGACACGTGTGGCCCCTCCGGAGCGTGAGGCGCGACTGCCGCTCGGGCGCCGCCCCGCCAGCCACGCGGGCTGCCCAGACGGTGTTGAATAGCCTTCACGTGCGCCGGCCTGAGCGAGGCTAATAAACCTTCGCGATTCATGGATTTGATCTATGTTATATTGGTAATTAGGTTTTGGGTTTATTGGGATAGTTATATACTCGTAGTTTAGTTTTTAAATTTGAAATTAATAATGTTTGATAAATATATGGCTCAGCTGATAAAATCTTTAATTCTAGTTGTACAAAAAGAATGTGATAAAAAGTTTGTTTTATTAAAAATCTTGTTGATTTATTATTTACTCTCTTAATCTAAAATAAAGAGTTCTAAATAGAATGAAAATTTTCAAAATAAAAACATTTTATTTAAGCTTTATTTTTTTTATCCTTAATAACTCGATAAATTTTCTGTAAATACCTATGTGAACTGACGTATATTTTTATTTTAGCTACGCTAAACAAAAAATAGACAATTTTTTTAAAATGTTTACTTTATATTTTACACAAAGAATATTTAATATTCATTTTTAACGTCCATAATTATCAAAGCTAATTATTAACTTAATTATGTTCTCTTAAAAACATCTAAATTAATATCATAAAGGTTTCTTTTTTTATATTAAAGTTACTTTATGAATTAGTAATAAAAAAGCAACAGATAATTTAATAAAATTGAACTAAAATCAGTTTCATAAAGATAGAAGCTACAAACTTAATAATCTGCTATAAAGTGGATGGCATACGTCCAAAATCAGGATGAGCCTTTAAGTGGTATTCGATTTGAAATTCTTCGATGTAAGTCACGAATATTGGGTGAAAATTTGTCGAATTTATTTAATATTTTAGTAATTTCACTTTTGGGACATACAAGAAGATTATTTTATAAGAATTGTTAGAAGTGCTCTCTGTATATTTGTATATACACAGTTTTTTTACGATTAAGAAAAAATGTTTTTAAAGCTAGTTATGATAGTGTAATTTATTATTATGAGACATTTTATGTTTTAGGCTTTTTGTGTGGTATTTTTTATAAAAAAAACAATAAGCAATAGATATGTTATACGAGATAAATCTAAAACAATAATTCGATATTTTTTATAAGGCATATTTCAGAAAGTATGTTTTTCTTATAACTTTTTTAATTAATAAAAAATGTAAAAGAACGCCATCTATTAGGGAGTAGTGGTCATTAAAATATACTAAAGTCATCTATTGAAGTAAAATAACAAATAAAACAGCTTTAAAAGCTTTTTCTAATGTAAATACAACTTAGCGTTTTGGGACAGCGTCCCAGCGGGGAACTAGGGGGGAAAATCTAACCCTCTTTTTTTATATTTTAAAAGTGTTTTTAAAATTAATACTTTTAATAAATCAATGCTTATTAAAGGTGCTTGTTGTCGCTATTGTTACTTAATGTTATGTATATTATGTTAACAGTTACGAAAGTGCCTCCTCATACAAGGTATTATTTATTTCAAACAGTTATAAAAAATAAAAATATCGCTCACACAAGAACTATTTATATACCTAATGTAAAAAATTACACGAATTCTTGAAAAAATGTAAGCAGAAAAAAAATTATGTAAAATTTCTGAGAAACCCAAATGACGATATTCATTACACATTGGAAAAAACATCATAAAATTGCTCCCGTTGTGAGGTTTCTCAATCATCCTCTACAATCATTTCGTCTTTAGTGAACTGGACGCCCTAGGCGTGTTATGAAGGTACGCATTTTATGTCTCCTATATAATTAAATTTTAATATAATATTATTACAATATATAATAATTAAATAAATTGATGGAACTCAACGCTGTGTTTTTATTTGTTACCGGAACGAGGAATTGAAAATAGCTCATTTTCTAATGGGAATCGAACCCACAGCCGTTAAGATTGCCTATACTGTCAGATGCTGTGCCGTTGAATGTTCTAAAATGATATTGAAATTAAACAATATTGCAGATCGAAAAACACATTTTATTTAGAAAGATATAGTATATACACATAGTATTAACATTTTATATAAAAATATTGTAATTAAAAAATAATTAGCAAATTAATTTTTAATTGTTTTTGGCCAAAATCAGTCTTTTCTTTACAACAACGTAAGAAAACAAGCTCTACTCTGTGTAAACATAATATTAACACAACCCTGTTATACTTGTCTTTTTACAAATTATAAAATTCAATTCTTTACATAAATATAACGTATACAAGCATACATATGCATAATATTGAAACTAATCGTGGGTTCGATTCCCACTCGCTCTAGAGTCGAAGGAAAAGCGCGGTGTTGAGTTTTATAATTAGACGGAATGCGAATGCGAGTGTCTTAACACTAGGTTCCTACTGTTTACCATTCTATCTGCGAGATACAGAGTGAAACTGAAAAAATTATACTTTTACAGGCGACAAAAACGCTACTAACATTCACTTTTAAATATAAGCTTTAAACAACATCAATAAAGAAAAAATCCTTCACAAATTATAATTGACATTATTTACGTTTTTCTTTTTCGTAGAAGTTAATATTTTTCATATTTATATTATAGTTAAGTAAAATATAATTAAATGGTAAATATATTTTTAAGAATTTTCGACAAACATGGTCTCCATCCATATATGCATATAATATTAATATGAAAACTTCCTTTATACTTAATCACAAATGGATATGCATATTTTTAATGATTAGATATTAACAGGTATATCATTATTTTTATTAATTTTAATCATAAATAAACAAAACCTCTATACATTGAGGCCAGTCGTGCTTCATGGGCACATGCGTGTGTAAACGCGACTGGTTGTGGGTTCGATTCCCACTCTAGGAAATCAAATATTTAATATTTTCATTTCTGGTGTCGAGGCTACGGTGAGTTCCGCCACTCAACACGCAATGCTTTCAAAATTCAGCGGAAAACGGGGAACGAAGGGTCTTAACACTACATTCCTAGGTTCCCTCTGCCTACTCTCCAATGTGCTTGATACAACATGAAGAAAAAAAAACAAAAACTGCTCTATAATATTGTAAAAAGTACAAAATAAAAACATACCGGGATTGCAACCTGTCCAAGAGGCTACGTTAATTTTTTTATATTTTTCTTCATAATATTTTCTCTGCTTTGGTGTACGAAACAGCTTAAAGAGTTTTAAACTATAAATTTTATTACAATTTTTAGTTTACATTTCATGCAAATAATACATTTTGACGTAATATTCATAAACTCCACATGTTTAAATGACAATATATTATTTTACAGTTATTCCCAATAATTGAAGACATAAAATTGATGTCACATATTTATTACTAAGATTTTTTTAATAACATTTACTCTCATACCTAGTTATCATTTCTATACATTTTTCATATGTTTACAAAATAAAAATTAAAACAACCTAAATAGTGATATAGGAACCGAAATTATTTATCATAAATAATTATGTATATTAAAATTAAGCAAGTAGTCTATTTGTTATAAGTTTTTCTTCTTTCACGGAATATTTTACCTTTTATCAAATCTATTAACTCTCTTTACTATATTCAATTAAAAACAAACTATAAATTACCCAAGAAATACCCATCATCCACCCATATATTTCAAGGTCAAAAATTAAATTTCATTTCAACATTATTAACAAAAAGTAATAATAGTAAATTAAAAAAAATATTTCGTGATAAATAAATACCAAAGAAATATATTGAAAAGTGATTTTTAACGACGAAAGCAACATACCACCTTAAAGAAGAATGTGCACTCGATCTTTTTAGGTAGTTTCTTGAACTTGTTAGAAGATGATACTGGAATGACCAGTTCAAGAACTGATGTATCCTCGTCTTCCTCAGAAGCTGTAAGTTCCACCTCATATAGAGGTGGAGAGGATCTATCATGGGAAGACATGTTGAAGAGATTGTCGCTCTTGTCCCGTGATTTTTGCCATGGGATCAAAGGTGTTGTTTCAAAATCCACTCGCATATCCTCCATTTTATTCTATAATGCAAATATAAAGGATATCTTAATATTAACAATATTTTGTACTTACTTTAAAACACTAATTTTAATTCTTGCGGAATATATATTTATTTATTTTACAAAACTTACGTGGCTGTCATCTTCCAATAATTTGCTATCACTATCAATACCACTGTCTTCAGGTTCGTTCATAAACGTGATGATACAGTCCTCCTGCTTCTTCCATTCAGCTGACATCTTGTATTTTTTAATAATCCCTTCAAATTAAATATTATATTAATATATTTTTTTAATATAAATTAAGACCATTAGTGGCGCGGAGACATGACAGGTTGAGGGTTCGATTCCCGCTCTAAGAAATGTAATATTTAATAGATTCATTTTCCGCCATTCAACACGCAATGCCTCTAAAAATCTGGGGAAAGTGGGGAATGGAAGTCAATGTGAACGAAGTGTTTTAACACTAGATTGCCAGGCTCCCTCTGCGTAACCTGTCTTGATTCTTAAAATTTAAATAGGCAAAAAAAACAAACTTAAATATTCAAAACTAAAATGATACTGGGCCAACGGGAGCTTTGAACCTTGAACTATCAAAAGCTAACCATAACCTACGAGTTCATGGACTATCCAAAATAATAATAGATAGTCAATGTATAAAAATAATAAACCTTTTGCTATATTTAACATACGTAAGTGAAATGTAGTCAATAAAGGGGGACGTATCCCGCATATAACAGGTTATTCCCCATTATTCACTGAATTTTGAAGGGATTGCGTTTCGAATAGCGGAACTCACTCGCTCGCTTCGCTTTTTCGCTTCGACACGAGAGCGAAGAAAGCAAAATATTAAATATTTCATTTCGATACTGTGGCCTCGTGATACTGTTATCATTATGGAACGAAATACCGATCCTAATCAATATTAACAATTGCATCTACAACTTACCATCATATATTAAAACTAGTAATACCTAAAAAATTGAATTATGCTAACAAATTAATAATAAGTACAATTTTACCAAAAAACTTACCTAAATTGATATTATAAATGATTTAATTCCTGGATCTCGAAGCCGGTGACACATATAAAACCTCCAAACTCACTGGCTAGGTGGAAAGGTGAGGGGAGCTCCCCCGTTGCCATGGTGATGAGGAACTGCGCGCGCACTACTAAATCATACTCAAACTTGCTTGAATTTTTTCGCCTATGGCATTTAGATGTCCTGAAACTTTTGACCAAGATTTTTAATTGCTTCTAATTCTAATTGAAAATGACAACGAAAGCTTAATTGGTATGGCGCCGAAAAAGGTATGTATTTTTTAATTAAAATTTAGTAAAATAACACTAAACTTTAAATATTGTATTTTAATTAATTCACTTAAAAAATGAGAGTATTTTTTCTAATAATATGAACCACACTGTCACCGAACATGTATCTAGATTTTATTATTAAATATTATTATGCAACATTATTATCGATTAAACATTCACATCGAACGCTTCACGACTACTTCTATAAATACTTGACTATAGAACATTGCACATAAAGACCGGAATAAAAGATTTAGAACATTCATAATTAAAATTATTGAACTAAATAAATCCCGCTGAGTTTCTCGCGCCAGTTCTTGTCAGATCTGATGCAGTAATTTTAGAGAACGTTCAAAAATTAAACGACAAGTTTCTCTCGTTATTTTGTATAAAATTATTTTTACTCTGTTTTTTAATAATAATCTTTTGCTCGGGTCCATACTTACAATATTATTCCAAACATTATGTTATTATTATTAGAAAAACACTAAAACAAATTCACTTCTACACTTATAGCTACTAACAATGTTCACAGTGTTTTACAGTCTTTCACAGTCTTTTACTAAATTTATTGATATACTCTCGTACATTTAGAATAGCATTTCATAGCATTACTTCCTTTATATCTCCTTCACCTATACCGCACATAGACCTCTTAACAAATTACATAACCCTTAAAACCAAATGGAAAAACTCGCATAATTTCAACAATTACAAGACCTTAAAAAACTTTAAACTACATACAAAAATCGACTTAATTGAATCGAATTTTAATAATAACAAATTTGGTACCTAATATCTCTAGATCCCTAGCCCACAAGGGAATAAACCAGTTAGGTTCCCTTTGCTATGGCGAAGTAAGTCCACAGAAAAATCCCTAGGACTGCTGCTCAAGCGTCTGAGAGTGAGTAATGGAAAGAGAGTTGGCTCACTGTAAATAGAGAGCATATCGTGATCGTCTCTTAATCTGGCTATGGCAGTATCATATCATTTGGAAACGGTATTAGATAGGAGGAGTGATGACGAAAGCTATCAGAGTAAATTGCTGACAATTTGCCGTCTATCTCGTTAGTGCTCGTTTGTTTTATTCAGGCAGCCGAAAGGTTTGCTAGAAGATGAACTGGAATTTAGTACATTTTGAACAGACAGTGATATGATACTGCCATGTCTTGTGTTTGTCTGCACTTCTGTCTGTGTTCTGTGTTTTTTTCACTATAAAAAAATTGTTGTTCTCTTAAGAACTCTACCAATTATAGTCATTTTATTTGAGCACATGCTTCGTGGTAACTAAAAGTTAATTATAAATAATTTAAAAAATACATATTGAACAAATAATCCATATTTTTAAATAGGTTAATCTAATAAATTGCAAGTGTAATAAAAAGGATAGATAATAACTTTCTACGGCCTTTAGGCTTTTTATATGCAGGGAGGAAAACACGGAAAGCATTATTTTTTACTGCTACGATAACGATTATTAACAGTAATATTATTCGACTGCAATATTATTGACCTGGCAATACCATTCCGAATATTGACAGGGTTTTTAATGCTTTTAATTATAATAGCAAAATTTTACCTGGATAGCCTTTTGTATTACATTAATTTCAATTCTGTATTACAGACGAAGAATGAGAGAAAGATGAATATGAAAATGAAGATGATATATTTAAGCAATCTATATCATCTTTCAAATTACAAACAAAAAAAATTACCTTTCCTCTTAAATAATTATCGATAAATAAGAAATTATTATTTATGTTTTTTTTAATAGTTAAAATCATTTTAAAATTTTAATGTTTCTGTTTCTTTTATAGTATAAGTTTTTTATTTTTATTTTTTTCTGAAGTGTAAGTAATGTTAGTGTAGAAGGATTTCTATTGTGTTTGTTTTCTTTTATTTTTAATTCATGCATGTCAAGTTAGCCTGTAAGTG
>FASU01070588.1:0-11360 GCA_001486225.1 Heliconius pardalinus sergestus
AAAATTAATTTATCTTGTATCTTGGTTTAACAAAATTAAAAATTAATTTATCTTGTATCTTGATGAAATAAATACTAATATACCATTATCATAATAAGAGGTAAGGATTTTTTATTTCATGCTGTATCCCGCGCGAAGTAGTGTTGCAGAGGGAAGCTGGTAACCTAGTGTTAACACTCCGTTTCCATTAAAATACTTAATACAATTACGTGTTGAGTGGTAAAACTCTACGCCTTACTTTATTCAATATAGTTTTAAAATTCTAAAAATACTTTCACATGTAATAACCCGACTAAAATTCTCTATTGCGTTATTAGGTTTCAATAATTCATAATTAATGAGTAAAGTAAAAGGTCAAAAGGGTTTCTTTGAAGCTTAAAACGTAACGCCGTGGTAAAGGATTGACGTTAATTTAATTCTTTTTGGTCCTAGCTGTTAGTTTATGAAATATTTTATTATACCAACAATTTTTTCTTATGAAAAATATGAGAAAGACGGTCTTTTTGTAATTATTTATATAATTAATAATAAAGGTGTTTTATATTAGACAAGGATCCTTTGTAAATTTTGAATATTTGATATTGTCTTTTAAGTAGAAGAATAGTAACGACGAATCATTATGAATTATATTAATGTAATTTTTTTTAAGAAAAGGTAGGTAGGGAAAAATTAGTGTTAAGATATTCCGTTTTTAACTTTCCGCCCAATTTTTAATAGATTGCGTGTTGCATGGCGGAATTTAATGACACGTTTTGTCTTGAAACCAGAGCGATAAAATTAAATGTCCTAATACCATTCCTCACGTTATTTACGGCAGCCTATTATTAAATATACTCGTATCATTAACGTATCAACGTATCGTATCAATTTTAGCAGCTACTGAAAATTTTCTTCATAGATATATATAATTAATTAAATTAAACTTTAATAAAGTTTTCGACAACAATCAAAAATATACATATCTAAAAAAATCTAAAATAATCAAACGTGATAGATTGTGAGTTCAATTCCCACTTGAAGAAATGAAATATTTAATATTATCATACCTTGCCCTGGCGACGAAGGAAAGCGCGGCGTTGAGTTCCGCCACTTAGCACACAATGCGTCCAGAATTCGGCATAAAGTGGGAAACGAACTTTACTGGACCAACGGGTTACTGGGTTACACTAGGTTCCCAGATTCCCTTTCCCTACCCTGCTATGAACGGGACATAGCTTGAAGCCAAAAAAAACGTCAATAAATTCATCCACAAACACACACACACCGTTTATCCATCCATTTGCGATATTATAATAAAAATTCTCTGCAATATCCAAGTATCCAAGCGGACGAATGGGGGCAAAACCCCTACTTATTTCGACAACTCTTATTGTTGATACATAGAACACTCGAAGCCTCGAGAGAGCTCTATGGTACGAGATTATAAAGACTGATAGAAAAATCCGATAACCGCTATGGCGTAGAAAATATGTTTAGATAAGTTTAGTAAGTAATAAGTTCAAACTTAGAATGTTTTTCTTATAATTTTGTATGCTTAGTTTATTATTAAATTTAATAGTAATAATGGTCCGTTGACGCTGGGTGTGAATGTAAACGGTGTTTGTGAGTTCGATTCAAATTTTGGGGGAATAAAATATTTAATATTTTCATTTCCTTGCACTGGTAACGCGCTGTTCCTACAGCTCGGTTGAGTTCCCTCACTCAATACGCAATGTCGCGAGAATCCGGAGGAAAATGGGAAACATACGTATCTTAACACTAGATTCCCCAGGTTTCCCCAGACTACTTTGCAATATATATGCAGAATAAGTAAGTACCCAGTATAGCTTACCTAAAAATCAATTTTCGAATTAAATTTAAAACGTTGCAAAATTTCATTTCACATACTTCAAAAGCACTCGAAACGAAATGAGTATTTTAATAAAATCTTTTTAAACAAACACTTTAACAACCATGATAAATTAGTATTTCACTGTGTAAACATTAAATATAATGGTACCTATATTTTTTACCTATATTACTTATACTTTTTTTTCAGGTTCACACTATAATCCTGAATGTAGTCAGACAGAGAGACTAGACACAACGCTTCTCACTTTCCGCCGAATTGCGTCTTGAGTGGCGCAATTTAACGCTGCGTTTTGCGCAACAGAGTTACGTTCACTTTATATACAATACAAATTGAACATAATATAAAGAAAAATCTAATGATCCACCTAAAAAAAGTAAATATATATTATAATATTCTGTATTAAGATTAAGTGAGTTCAATATAATAATTGGAACGTGACGCTCGTTTTTATTCAAACCACTAGTGAAACAATTAGCCAAGCTAGTGAAAAGCGTCTAGTGATAAGACATGCCATTCTCTCCGCCCTATTGATAAACTGAAAGTAGAGTTTTGTCACAAAGTCGATTTTAAATCCGTAATCATGTTAACAATTGAAAAAGAATTACGAAAAGATTAATATTCTTTACCCAACTGCGACGAAGCAGAAAAGAAAGGTTATGTTTTTGGTGTGTATGTATGTATTCCGTTCCTTTGTTCCCTTGTAACTGTTAAATCAATGAAGCGATTTTGATAAATGATACGTCGCTGGATTGTCTTAATAGCGCGAGTGTTACCAGATACATTAATTTAGTTTGTGCAATAGTATTTTTTGTTTTATTTATAATTCATTAGACAAAATTAGACAGAAAGGGGGGAGATAATGTCTCAACACTACTTTCTCTCTGTCTACTCTGCAATGTAAGACAAATCTACTTTTTAATATAATATCAGTGGCGGACATTTCTTTGTTTTTTAGTCTCTATAAAATTTTAAATATCCCTTATAATATTGTCTTTATAATATAACAACATATATACATACATAGATCTTGATCCATATATTACGTACAAAAACCTTCAACTTAATCGAATTTGGTGAAGAGATCCTCACAATGGTAGGCGTGACTGAAATCATTGTACGAATGAAGAAAAATGGCGAAGAGAACGAAGTATAAATCGATGGTAAAAAAATATGTAGAAGTCCTTATCCGAAGGTCATGCGAACATATTAATGGTACTCGACAAACAAAAGAAAATAAATTTAATTTACAAATATAATATTAAATTATTCATTTTAAAAATGTTTACAATAAGTAAATATTTCAAGTATTTAATAAAAAGCTACAGAGCATCCTGTACTAAGAATATAAACAAACAAAAAATACTGGTCAAACACAATTATTTGGAAAATATTCATAAAGTAGAATTCACAGTGAATGAATAAATGTAAAATTAAAGTAAAGAAAAAAGGCTGTGAAAATATTATTTTCTGTATTATTTATCAAAGTCCCTTTTTTCAACAAGGCCTATAAATGTCGTAGCGGCAAGCAGAATGCCTGTCCAAAACAATAAGCTCGGTAGGGAGCTTTTAGTTTGTGACATTAACATTTTAAAGATGAAGCCAAAGATTTATAGCTATATATATTATTATTATGAGGCTAGTCGTGGCGCAGGGGCACGAGCGTGCGATTTTAAACGTGACAGGTTATGGATTCAATTCCACTCCGGGCAACGAAAGATTTAATATTTTCATTTTCCTCGTTCAGATCCCGATGCAAAGCGCGGCGTTGAGTTCCGTTACTCAACCTCCACTTTCTTTTGAATTTAGTAGAAAGTGGAAACAGAATTGTCATAACAGGAACGGAGTGCCTAACACTAGGTTCCCAAATTCCAGCTGCCTACCCTGATATGTACGAGATACAGCATCAAGAAAAGCGTAAAAATTTAGAATTATAATGAGAGACAGAACACTATGGTAATCATAGTTTTGTATTCAGTCTAAATAATAATTTTGGGTTCAAATATTTTGGCCCAAAATATGTGTTACTAGAGCTTTACTAGAGTAATTCACATATCTGTATCTATTTCTCGAGACATACATTGAAATATACTAACAAATAAAGATAAAGAAGTATTACTGCGAAAAGAAAACTTTGTAAGCATTGTCTGGAAAAGGTTTTTTCTTATAAAATACTAATCTTATTTACATAGGTTCAAGGGTAAACTATAAGAATGTGGCATCTCAATACTTTCTGTCTACGAGAACGCACTTAATTTTAGCAGTTCTTTTCTATCTAAAAAAGATATAATACTGTAATATGTACCAAAATTTGGCTTTCATAGTGGTTACTAAAATATTTAAAGTTTAAAATTATTTTATAATTCAATTGATAAATTAACTATTTATTGAGAACCTATATTGGTAAGAAAATATAAATTTTTAAACATATAAAAAGGTTTCTCAAGGTTTGTTTTACATCCATTATTTCAGTTATATTGTAGAGTCGTTTAAGCATTTATTTCATTTCAATGGAGCCTGTAAATGTCAGTGGCACAGTGGTAAACAAAACGCCCCCTTAAAACAATAAGCTCTTTAAAGAGCCTTTAGCTGCAGAAGAAAATATTCGAGTGCTATCTCGATCATTGTTGTGTCGCGGTTGTTGACAAAGAATTCAACAATGGCGTGTAAATGAGTAGGTATGGTGGGATTTTTTGCGTAAAAATTAGGGGACAAGAATAAATATTTTTATTTATCAGAGTCTATAATATAAAAATATTATATAAATGGATTTAAGGTTTTTATCATTTCTATCACTAGATAAATATGAAAATCGTACTCATAAAATATATAATACGTTATATTCAAACAGCATTTGCACTTGTACAATTATTTGACGAAGTAGTAGATATTTCTTATTACATATTTTAAACTTAGATATATAAAAAATACAAAATACATAAAGTATCTACATATGTACAACTAAAGTACGTACCTTAGTGAAAATCCATAGGAATAATAAAACCGAATAAAAAATTTGGCTCCAACAGCCCCAATCACAGGAAATTTGTCATAAATTTTTGGTTATTCACAGAAAAAATATCCTAAACAATCACACACATCACAGAACACACAGAAATCATGAGTGAGTGTAAAATTAGTACACAATTTACAGGTCGGCACTGTAACGCGTAGAGGGTCTACGACGTAGCGCTGAGGCTACGCGCGGGCTACGACTGCCGCGTCGACCCCACCCCTCCCGTTTCGGCGCAACGTGACGTCTACATTATTAAAGTTATTGAAATATTCATTTTTTTATCATTTTCAATAAAAGCTCATTAACATTTGTCTGTTTCAATTGGACCATAAATCGTTTTTTAATTAAACGTTTGATTGATCTATTAATTTTTTTAATGATATGAATACTTTGTTAAAATTAATTTTTGTTTTTGTTTTCAATTTTATTTACTCTTTGATAATGAGGATGTTTTTATTAATTTTCTCTCGTTCCAGACCATTTTTATCGGTTGGTAAACAATTGTACATACATATTCTGGGTTGATATACTTGTTCAATATACTGTTTCACTCATTTAATATACAAATAAAGTGTATTACGAATTTCTTATTAAATATTTATATTGGGAATATTTCAAGAATATTATTATAGAAATCATATTACAATTTTAAAGTACCACAAAGTAAAATTTTTGATAGCTCAGTCTCATACGAAGCACTTCACAAACAACTGTAAGAAGCTTTATTCAAATGCATGCGTAAGACAATCGCTTTTATATAAGAGAAAGAAATATAATATTAAGTTAATGCTTAAAACATTTATATGTACTTACATAAAGAAGAAGAAAGAAAAATTAAGTATGAGTCAAATTGACCTCACGTTACGTTATTAGAGATATGTGAGTCTGTACAATTAGAACTTCACGATAAACTTATTAAGAGTAATGGAAAAATAGTAATAGAACACGATTTTATGATTTTCTAAGTTTTTGTTTGTCTGTTTTTCTTACCGTAACTAAACGCAATAGAACAAATTTCTTTATTGGAACAAAAAAATTATACTATATCAAAAGTGTTTGCTTTACGACTTCTTCTGAACGTAGACGTTCATACTAAAAGTCTTTGGCAGGCGCGAACGTATTGCAGAGTCCGAGCCAACTATCAGATAGTTACTAATTCGATAGAATTGATACTTTTTCTTATTTATTACGACTATTTCTCTTCCCCGGTAATCTACTCAATCCAACAAGAGCTTCGATTGCTAAAAATTAAACTAAATTAAAGAAGTGTACGTGTAACGGAAACTTAGATACGTGTTTGTTTTCAAGGATTTTCCTAGTTTAAGACCGTCTAGATTACGGCGTCTTGAGTTATAATATATCGTTTATCGTTCTAGTGCTATCTAGTATAAGGAATAGGTGCTTTGCTTTTAAATATTGTATGTTTTAAAGATATATTGTATGAGTAACGTAGAATGTTCTTATTTATTTATGTTAACATACTGTGTATAATAAAAATTTATTGATTTTGGCCTATTCTTTAAATAAGCTTCACGCTGTATTCCATTTACAGCAGGGTAGGTTAGGTTAGGAACGGAAACTTAGTGTTAAGACACTCCGTTGCCCACTCCCCGCCGATTTTTTTCATTGCGGGTTGAATGACGCAACTCAAGGCCAGGTGGCAGAGTGAAAAAATGAAAAAAATTATAAAATAAATAATAAATAATGTGCGCGACAAATGGATGAATAAATCAATATCACGCCAACGGATTTCAATAAATATTGGAAAGAATACACTTCGAGAGTAGCTTAAAACCTAGTGTGTAATAAACCTTGTCGTATATCTCTCTTAAAAAGAACAAAAGGAAGTACAATAGTCTTAAAGAAACCTGAGAAGTCCACGACGACGCTAGTCGCCAGGCAATAATGACATTGTTAAGTTATTGAGCCTTTATAGTAGGTTATTCACTAGAAAATATATCATAGAACTTTTTGACAAACGCTTAATTAAATATCATGATTATGGCGTAGCCTATTAGACTTGGCTGTAGAATTTTGTATATCATGATTTATGGCGTAGCCTGGACCAGGCCTGGACCTGGCCAGAACTGGCTGTACAATTTTTTATCTAATATGAAAATAAAACTTTTTTTTAGAGAGAACTGTTTTGTATAAATATATATGTAACTAATATAGCAAATATTTCATATTTCTGGACACTATTGTATCGAATTTTAAGAATGAATTCGAACGCATGTAAGATTTTTGTTAAATTTTTAAGTTTCCGTACCTCAAAACGACAAACGAAACCCAACATGCAGACGAAGTTGCCGGCGGCATCTAGTATTATATAACCTGATAAATTCAATGAATGGATAATCAATTGAGTTAGTATAAATTTCGGTTAGGCACTTGAAATTTTATCCAATAAAACTCAGAAACACTTGCTAAATTCATAGAAATTCTATTTCTAAAGCGTGCGTGCGCGAAAGTGAGAAAAAGAATTTGGGGCTTTAGTAATTTTTAAAACCGATACGATATTTACATTTATAAAGTATCAATTTGTTCTTGTTAGTGATAAAACAAGGATATCCAAGTTTATACAAAAACTGTTAATTAAAAATATATAAAAAATAAATTTTTGACAAAAAAATTGAAAATTACAGAAATATCCTGTTGTTAATCTATGAACGTAATAGTGGTGGGTTCTGTACTCAGACGGTGGCATAAATTATTCTGATTTCCCCGCTGTGGTTAGCGTTGGGTCCACAACTCTTTTTTTAGCTTCACACTGTATCCCACAGGAAGGCTGAGGGAACCTGGGAACAGTCTTTTTTCACTAAGACACTTCCATTGTCCACTTTTAACCGAATTCTGGAGGCATTTATGTGTTGAAAGGGCTGACTCAAAACGCCTGGTTACTACCAAAACCAAAAAAATATGAAATAATTCATTCCTCCGAATGGCAATCAAACCAACAACAATGACGTTCTGCAACTCAACAGGATCTCGTATTTGAGCGAAAACCGGAGAACAGATTTTCCACACTAGATTATTTTGCTTATCTCTCTCTTCATATATATAAATCTCTCTGCAATTAGGAAAAAAATAGAAAAGCTACCTAATAAAAATATATATCTTATGTATAGTAAGTAAAATTCAATGTTCCTCTATTCAAAACATAAAGGCGCAACTTGTATAAGCAATTCAATTTCTATCAATCGAATGTTCATTCGATCTAGCTGTAATATGATTAATCAAAGCTAACGATAATAACTTGGAGTGCACCGCTAGTTAAATTATCCATTTATTTCATAAACATGTTACTTAAAAATGGTATTGTCAATATACATAATAATAATAATTGAAATTGAATAAATAATTGAAACATTATATTCTAAATAAAGCTTTTTTTTAATATATATAATCTTTCTTGTGCTTTTTAGATGTATATGTGCTAAGACACTGCACTCACCACTTCCAGCCAAATTCTAGAGACATTGCGGGTTCGCAACTCAAAGCCGCGCTTTACCTGGCCACCAAAACGAAGAAATGAAAATATTTTATTTCCTCGAGTGGGAATCGAACTCACAATCTGTCGCGTCTACACTCGCTCAATTGTGCCTCTACACCACAACGACCTCAATGGTCGCCACAACCGTTTTCATTGTAGGCAACTGGTATGGTAACTAGCAACAACGCAAAGCGATGCATAGCACGCAATGCCACGAGAATTTAGCGGAAAGTGGGTAACAGAAGTGTCTTAATGGGAACGGAGCGTCTTAAAATAATAAATAAAATGAATGAGATCTCACATAATACATGGGAAGAATTAACATATAAACTATATAAATAATCTAACTAACTAACCATTAAATAAATATTTCAAATGCTAACTAAACTACGATCTCTCTCTCTCTCTCTCTCTACTCTCTACGATCGAATAGAAGAAATAATGATAGCAACAATACGTTAAAAGTTCTATGGACATCATATTTAAGGAACGAATGGCAGATAAAGTTATTTATCGGCACTAAATCGTTTAGCGTTGTCGTAAATATCTTAAATGTATCGAAATCATATTATATGTAAGTTTTGTTATAGAAATGTATTGGTAACACCGTCAGGGTGCAGTTATTATTGGACCTGTAGTAGGTTTGGGTTCTAAATTCACTTATATCTGAAGTGATCGTAAACTTTTTTTTTCTTTTAGATGGTCTTTTTAAGGATGTTTTTTTTTTAAATTATAACAGAGTATCTCAAAATTATGCCAATATTTAAATTTGAGCCGATTTTTGCAGTACATTTGTCAATACTGAAAAATAACTATTTGGCAGTGAACTACCAAAGTTGTATCTGTATTTTTACAAATCCTAAACTTTGAAGAGATTTTTAAAAATATAGATTATAATTTGTATCCCGCACATAGGGTGGGTAGAGGGAAACCAGTGTTAAGACACTCCGTTCCTCACTTTCTGCCGAACCACGAGGGATTAAGTGTTGAGTGGCGGCACTCAACGCTGTGTTTTGCCATGTTGAATATCGAAGTTAATGAGTGTCTTTTCCCTAGGTTCCCTCTGCCCCCCTGCTCGATACAGCGAGAAGATAGAAAAAAATAGTAAGTAATTACACATACATACAGTACGAGAATATGTTATACTGCATGTTTAATTATTTAAATATTTTTTTTGAAAAATATTGTGCATTTAATGATGCACTATAGTTTTCGCTTTATATAATATAATATAATATATTATATTAATAAAACCTATATAAATCAAAACGATCGTGGAAAGGAATAAATTACGTTTACTATTATCGTTGACAGCACGGTATACTGTTTTTTGTCAGTGTTTTTCAGTGAATATATTTCAATATTTATTCGGATATCATTATGAAAATTATTTAAAAACTCGCGTACCTTTTTTTTATAAAAAAAACATCTTTACACTTCTTCCGCATGCCATGCTCAGGGTTGTGAGTTCGATTCGCACTCAAGGGAATGAAATGTTTAATATTTTCATTTCCTCTAGTAACAAGGCAATGCGTAGCGTTGAATCCACGCAACACGCAATGCCTCGAGAATTCGTTAAAAAGTGGGGAACACAGTGTCTTAACATTAGGTTCCCAGGTTCCCTCTGCTTACCCAGCTATCTGCGAGAGACAGCGTGAAGCTAAAAAAACTAAGAGGCCGTAGTGGATTTGATACCTCCATGCCATCTCAAGATAAATATTTGACAGACGGACAACAAAGTGATCCTTTAAGAGGTCGATTTTAGACTCTTGAGATAATGAACTCTAAATAAGAATAAGTGCCTATATGTACTTTTTTCAATTTTTATAGTAGCAATAAACAGGCACCACTTGTGGCATATTGGCAGTGTGATTTTGGATTCTATTCCCACAAGAGAAAAGGAGTGTCTTAACACTAGGTTAGCGTGAATCCATAAAAAAATAAACATTAAACAGTAGGTATCTGCACTTTACCACAGTATTATCTGAAGGATCGCCCGAGGAAATAGCTAATTAGAAGCAATGTCGGTCGCTACAAGCTTACTGTTTTTAATAAAAATAATTATTGTATTCTGGAAAAATATCTATTTATATGTTATTTAATAAAGAATTGCTGTCGAGAAGTATTTATAATTATTTTTTTTTTTTTTGTCATTAGAAATTTATATCTAATACTGTTTCTTTTTTATTTTAATATGATATATAATATATAAGCTTAATAATTTGTTTAAGACAATAAAGCCATTGAAGCATAGTGAACAACTTTTTACTGTAAATACGATTGTTGTGGATTCGATACGCATTCGGGTAAAGGTATATTAAAAAAAATATGAAAATTATATAAAATACTAATAAATAATATAAGTATGCGCGGATCATATTATCTCTGATGCGGGTCACGGACTGCTATAAGAAGCATTGCCTAAGACAGATAAATGGCTATATACGAGTATGCTGACAATACTGCCCTTTACACCATGGATCGCTTCACTTGGATCCTAACCGAAAAACTATATATTAGTTCAACTAGTAGTTTGAGGTTCACCCTGAGAAAAAATTTCTCTCTCCGTGTTCCTCTTACGATCGCTGACTCCCATTTTGGGCGGTCATTTATGCTCACACTACTTTAAAGACGACTTAGAGTCCTCTTCTCTCTTCACCTGGAAAAGCTGTAGCCATTCCAGATCAACAGCTGTTGTGACAAAAAACAAACTAGACAGATATAAATTGCGAAAGTTTTCAGCAAAAAAATATTATTAACATGATACATTATACAGAGAAATTAGAAAACACATCCAAAGTAAATCACTTAAATATACTCGTACAAGCATCATCGTAATTACTCGTATGGGGAGAGTAAACAACTAAGCGTTAGCAAAGTTGGAGCTTAATAAGTTAATAACTAAGTCCGGCTATTCGATGATTATATTACAATTTTGTTGTTTTTAATAACATTATTTTATCTATATCTATATATATAAGTATATAAAATCGAAAGGTCAC
>FASU01070706.1:4617-19416 GCA_001486225.1 Heliconius pardalinus sergestus
CAGAGCGGACTGAGTCAAAGACACTCGTTAGCAACCTGGAGACACAAAGGTTTAGTAATTAGGTCATTTTCTGGCATCCAAATTGAATATTCCTACATAGTACATACATATAATATACATGATATTGTACTAACTTGTACCTGCGTCTTCACCCCCGTAAACTAATATACGAATGTGATGTGAGAGTGCAGTCGCTTATGAGATTAGCGTGTTCAATCAAACAAAGGCTTCAGCTTAATATAAGAGTACATCGTATTTACATAAAGTAAAATAAAGTGAGACATGAGTCGCCATCGCCGAAATCGGTATATATATATCCACACCGATATATATGTAATAAGTACAATAATGTTTCTCCTATAAAATTGAAAACTTTTAATTCAGGAATGCCAGGTAGCAATTGGTTAAGGGAGTGTCTTGACACTAGGTACTCTCTATAAGGGACGTGGATATAATATGATAAAGTGAATTGAAATATATGTATTAATATGAAAATTATAACATATTCAAGAGAAAATAAAATATTCCTTTGCTCCGATTTGAATCTACAAACGTAATAAAACTTAAATTAATTATAAAAATAATGAATTGGTAGTTCGATCACAAATGAAGGAAACGACAGTTTACGACGACGAAGAAAATGGAAAACAGGAAATTCGCGACATTGCGATTGAATGGCGGAACTCAACATCGCATTTTATGTTGCCGAGCAGGGAAATTAACTAATTAGTACCCAAGAGTGGAGACGAGGGAAGGAGGGAGGGCGCGAGTTCACAGTCAGCTATAACGGACTTGCCTAGTTAACAGAGCTAGTGACTAGCGACTACAATACGGTACGCCGATTGGGCTCGAGCGAGCAATTGAACTTAATTATAGCATCGGTATTTACTAGTTAGCGTCCAAATGCAATGGAATTTTACGATTTTACATCTCTAATTAAAGATATTTCTTTGTACAGTACATATATTATGTACGTTGCAATATTTTTTTATATACATAATTTTCAGCTCAGCTTAGAAAACCTAAACACTCTGACACTCCGTTTCCCAATTTCCCCCGAATTCTAGGAGCATTGCGTGTTGAGTGGCGGAACTCAACGCCGCGCTTTGCCTCGAAAGCAGAGCGAAGAAATGACAATATAAATTTAAGTCAATATTTCAAAACATAAAATACTTATATCCCATGTGCGACTTATACATTTTCAAGTTGTGCAATTTTACCCGCACTTACCTCTACGAATATTAGCTTGTAGGTGATTATTACTATCTGATAATTAAGTTGAAACTGCAAAAGAAATCATTTTTGGGCATATTCACAGCTATTCAAAGCAGAAATACCATCAATAAATATTTACAAAAATATGTGTTGCACTTATTAACAATTAAAATGAACTCGGTCAAGGACTATAAAAATCATCGATAACATCGTCATAAGAGATTTAGTATAGCAGGCCTTTTTACAGTCATCACTGAATGTTTTCAAAACTTTAAGTATTTTTTAGTATACTTTAAAAATTATTATAATAATATTTTTATAACACTTTTGTATCATTTGAGTAATAAATTATCGTCAATTTCCAAGAGACGCTGGTGCAAATCCAGCGACGATTAAACTATATACGATTTTGAATAGAGTAAATAGAAGTATTTTTTAAATAGGTATATAAAAAATATTCTGTCAAAATTTAAAGCGTCTCTTACATCTTAAGAGCTACTCCGTGAGGACGGACTAGATTCTAATAATAGCGACTCGTTAGTTCCCTTCGTCTTCAGAATCATAAAATGGGGAAACTTTAAAGTTTCTCATACTATCGTGGCACAAAGTCTGCACGTGATTTGAAGTTGATATACAAATAAGCATAAATTTTAATACCTAATTATACACATAATAAATATTTTCCTAAAGAGAACTCTACCAATAAACTTTTATACGACATTATAGACTCTGTCAATAGAGACGTTAAATCTATTTATCGAGTATTCATAAAAGCTCGCTGTTACGAGTGAAACGTCGTTCCGTAACAATGAAATTGTGTAACGAAAACTTGGTCGTTAAGTGAATTAGAAGTTTACGGATATATTCGTGAAATTGAGCTTTTTAAATATAATTTTAGACATTTTGATTATTTCTCGATTTTATTTTAGAGGGCGTCGTGGCGTAGTGGCACAGGCGTCTACTGTAATAGCGACCGTTGTGAGTTCGATTCCCACTCGACGAAATTAATTATTATTCATTAATATTTTAATTTCTTCGCTCTAGTAACAAAGCAAGGCGCACCGTTGAGCAGAACTCAAAGCGAGAAAAGCTAGCTTTTCGTATTTCATAAAATGTTTTTTTTATCAGCTTCTCGCTGTATCCCGTATATAGCAGGGTAGGTATATACGGGATACAGCGTGAAGCTGATAAAAATCGCTGTATCCCGTATATCCCACAACTATCACGCTTACAGTCACACGCATGTGCCTCTTCTTGCACCACAACGGTCTCCTGTATTGGAGAAACTTAAAACAATAACTAAATTTCTAAGAGACTTTATACAGAGATAAGTTTCCGTAAAGAAACTAAATAGCCGACTCGCTACTTCCGAGCACACATTGCAAATCCCCGCCCAAGATAACTTTATACCTATTTTATTTGCTTTCTCCGCTTCGAGATCTTGAAATCTTTGTACATAAGAATCTTTTAGCTTATTTGCTTGTGGAAATTCTGTTAGAGCTGTAGGTACGTATAGGGATGAAAAGTAGAGATCAGTCATGAGGCTATATATATAAATTGTAGATAATGGGTTATTTTAATGTATTACTGTAAAGTTCCATCTAAATCCGTTCATTAGTTTTTGCGTGAAAGTGGGACAAACATCCCTCCTCACAAACTTTCATATTATAATATTAGTAGGCTGTCGCACTTTTAATATTAAAAAGAAGAGACCGTCGGAGCTTAGTGGTATAGCGACTGGTCGTAAACACGACGTTTCTGACTCCGAGTCCCATGAGGGGGAATAAGTTATGTATACTTCCCTCCTCTGGTAAGTACTAAATGCACCGTGGTAACACCGTGTTTCGAGTTCTCGTGAAAATTTGAGACTGCACAAAGTACTCTCTGCCAACCATGCTGCATTCGGGCTGAAGCGTGAAGCAAAGAAACAAAATAATAAATAAATATATGCTCGCGCGTAAATCCAACCTACAACAGTCGTGGAACCAGATCTTTTCCAATTTCTAATACTAGTATTGTATTAAAAACTTATTTAGGCAACATATTCTAAGTGACCTAGATATTTTCTATTACATAGTTTAATAGGGTCAGTTTTCGACAGTTTGAAACCTTTTATGACGAAAAAGAAATATTTTTTATAGTTTTGATGATTTATTTCATACATAACGTATTTATTGTTATAAATTGTAATAAAACATGTGTGAGGACGTCGTGGCATAGCAACACATCATGTGACTGTAAACGCGACTGTCGTCTATTCGATTCCCACATCAGGTAAATAATTATTATACGCTACTCTCAGTACGCTGTTTTTCGTCTGTTAGACGAATAAAAGGGAACTAAATGTTTTAGCACTATCTCCCCTATCCCGCTTTATGCGGGATACATAGCGTGAATCTATTTTTTAAACGTTTTCTGTTAGTTTCTAGAAAATTCAACAATAAGGGAAGTCAAACCTTTTTTAAACTCTTCTTTTCTTTTATACATTAGAGACCTAAGAAATAAATATAAACAAAATCTTAATATTTCCCCAAATAATAATCTAGTCCACAATCACGACGTTTACATACACTTTCCATTTGCCATTATAGGGTCTGGAAGAACTAAAGAATTATTTGAAATAGTACTCTTTTTTATATAATAGGTACTAGCTTTTACCTGTAGCTTCACCCACATGCTTAGATAAATTTATTTTTCACGCCCGATAGGCAGAGGGAGCTTGAGAACATACATTTAGATTTTACAATTTTAATCATTTTTTTAAAATAATTTTAATCAAAATTTCAACTGTTCCAATTTCGTAACTGACCACACTAACAATCGACTGACGTAACTGATCTAATATCCAATGGAACATTTTAAGTGATTTTTCAAGACATCCAATGTTCAAAATAGTTTCGTAATGTCGTTTATGATAGCAAAATTTAAATTTAATAAAGTGATTCAGATAGAAGATTAGCTTTAGTAGCAAAGTTAAAATATTCTTGTTCTTATAAAGAATGGGTCCACACCCATTGTGGATTTTGTTAGAAGTTTTCACCCGCAACTTTGTTTACGTGGACTTTAAGACTAAATTTGAAACATTTTATGTTATATGGCGGAACTCAACACCCTGCTTTGTCTTGTTACCAGAGTGAGAAATAGACGACAATTCATCCCCTCGAGTAGGAATCGAATCCACAACCGTCACGTTCACACTCGGACAATGTACCGCTGCGCCATAAAGGCGTCTTAGATTAATCTTTTTGCAATAAATCTCATCTCATATTGCGATCGCAAAATCAAACATTTTCAAACTTCATACAGCGGAGTTCATTGAAACTTTATATTAAAAAATGTTTCTTCACAATTTGTAAGCAAAATGTATTGAAATTACTTAGTGCTTAACATATTTTTATTAAAATTCTTATAAGAATTTTAAAATACAAGCAATTTTAGATGTTTTTTCCGGCATAGTAGGGTAGGCAGAGGAAACGTAATGTAAAACTCTTCTTTTTCCACTTTCCGTGGTCGAAAGATAGAGGAAAAGATAAACTATATAGTAGACTTATAAGGGTTTTAAGTTTATGTTTTCTTTATATTTGAATTCAAACTAATCCAGGTATAATTTTTCTAGATTCACGCAAAGCAAGTTAGGCACAGGAAAACAAGCGTTATGAGTTATAACACTCCATTCTCCGCCGAATTTTTAAGCACGGAGCCGTGATTTTAAGTAAGAAATGTAAATAATGGATTCTTCTGAATAGAAATTGAATCCTCAACCACCCCGCTTACAGTCGTACATACGGATATCTGTGCTGCTGCGCCACGAATATATCATAATTGAATATTAATTATTACGTTCCTTTAAAAATAAAAATATTACTTTTTTACCACAAATAAACTAAACTGAGCTTTTTGGAATATAATGTAAAAATATAATTGTTCATTTCTTTCGAACATTTAGATCATTCTAATGTAAATTATTTAAGAAAGTTTGTTGAGGCTAATTACACTTGTTTCTTTTAAATGGAAAGCTTCTAATTACTTCGGTAATGAGGGTAGTTGGCGCAGTGGATTTTTTTATTTTATTTTTTGAGCGAACCGAGCGAAGAGCTACTGGAGACTTTTTACACTCTTTGTCACCAATAGACTCCCAAACGGTTTGACCGATTGAGATGAAAATTTGCAAACATATAGATATGACCAGGTAGATGGTTTTAAGCTGTCTCGCTGTCTCCCGCATATATTAGGATAGGCAATGACCGACAATTTTCGAGAAAATGCATGTTGAATGAATGAACTGAACACTGCGTTTTTTCTTGTTACTAGTGCAGAACGATGAAATGAAAACAATTTATTCCACATAATGCATTTACAATCAGACGCCGTGCCATATGACACAATTGTGCAATCAAATTTTAACTTTTATTTTACCAAGCCATTAACCACAGATTTTTCAATTTTACGCGTAAACACAATTGTATTGGGTAACAGTGTGCACATTATGACAGGCCCACAATTATATTGAGTTTTCACGATTTTCGACGATGTATGTAATTATCGTCTTTACGTAAGCCCATGTGTGGTTATAATAACATTTAGATTCTGGCATTTATTATGTTAGTAGCTACTGTGTTGACAACTAACGAAAAAATAGGGCTATTAAAAAGAACAAGATATGTTCACGTTTTTAGAGCATAGCAGAGCAAGCAGAGGGGACCTAGTGTTAAGACCTACGTTCCCCAGTCTCCGTCCCAATTTCGTTCCCTAAAGTGAGATTTCACCTACAAGCATTTGAAAATAAAAACACTAACAGAGTATAAGAGCTAGGAGTTATATATAGTACTCTCATACTAAAGGCACGTAAAGTGAACACGTAATTTCCTTCCGGTCACGTCAAATTATCCCATAAAATCCCATAGGACTATAATAAGTGAATGACATTTGAATCTACCGTCGTTGACTATGGGAAATCATCAATGTAGAGAACGGATTTAGATAATCTTATTTAAAAATTTTACTTTGTTTAGCTTCATGGTTTATCCTGCACATAATATGAACCTGGAATCCTGGGAACCTAGTGTTAAGACACTCTGTTCCCAAATTTCCACTGAATTCTGGAGGTATTAGAGAATTTAGTTCACATCACACATCGCGTCACATTAGTAAATTAGAATTCACGCGTCACATTTGTTCTTTTTAGATTTTATATATTTTTTTTATTTAAAAAATCTACGGTATCATTGTGGCATAGTGGCGGAACTCCACACTATAATTATCATGCAAGAACGGAAAATTGAAAATAATTTAAATACAATTAATAGCCTGAATGGGGATCGAACCTACAAGCATCACCAAGCATAATGTCGACATTACCGTAATTACTGTGCAAATATGTACATACACAAAATAGTAATCGACAAACTATTGGCATTTCCATTAATTAGGCGTCAGTTGATAGCCGCCTGATGAATTATTCAAACACATACGATTGAAAACCAATTTCGGTGCCCTCGTGTAGGTGTGAGCTCTCATAAATATATTATGAATATTTATATCTTAACTGTTTTAAGCTATGACTTTGCTTATGTGTTGCTATGAGATATATAAGTGTTTTCTAATAACTATTGACTTTCTTGCTTTAAGTTCCCGGCTCTTCTCAGGCCTCTATATTCTATAGCAAAACAGCCATTTTCAGCTTGCAGATATTTACTCTTACTTTTGATGAAGACGTTTATATGATAATGATAAAATATCTATATTTCTATACTATTATTATAAATTAGAAAAGTTTAGTTAACCGCTCTAATCTCAGGAACTACTATTTTGAATTGAAAAATCCTTTTTGTGTTTATTTATAGAGGGAAGCTAAAATTGATTGAGCTTGCCAATCAATTTCATATATTAATTAAGAAAAATTATATGTACTTACTTATCAGCTCCTTACCTTAAAGACATTTAATTATGAAGTTAGCAAAGATTGTCCTACGGTTATCCCGCTATAACCTCATGGCTATATTTAAGGGCTGAAGTGGGAGGGCCATTTAAACTTACAACAGTTTGGACCAGCGTATAACTTTAACGAAAGATCAGTTTTAGTACTTTTTTCCAGTGAAAGCTTTTTCAGAGCCAGTAGCGGTGCATAGATGTGCGATTGTATACGCGGTAGGTTGTAGGTTCGATTCCCAATCGAAAAAATGAAATATTTAATATTTTCATTTCCTCGCTCTGGGAACGAAGCCAAGCGGGGGTTGATTTCTGCTACTCAAACACGCAATGCCTCTAGAATACGGCGGCAAGATGTGAACAGAATTGTTTTAATGGAAACCGAGTGTCTTAACACTGGGATACCAGGTTCCCTCGGCCTAAGCTGCTAAGTGTAGAATACTGTGTGAATTTTAAAAAATGTTTTTAAAAATCACGCTGTATCTGTGACTATAAAATATATTATATTAAATTTATTACAAACGAAAAATTTAGAACGAAATTTCTATTTCTATTCATCTTCTTTACATTACCCAGGACAAAATACACTTTTATGCCAATATTTTTAAAAAAATGTTTAGTTAAATGAGCTAATCTCAGGAACTATTTGAATAAAAAAAATTTTGTTTTGACTAGGTAATTTATCGAGAAAGGCACATGTTTGGGGACTTTGAACGTATGACAGGTTATTCTCATACACATCTCTTGGCTATTTTCATTTGAAGCTAGTATGAAATAAGGGATGATATCTCTCCATACAGCGCTATATTTAGTGTAGTACAACTTAAAAGGTTTGAAGGCGAAGACATCTTATGCAAATCTTAGGGGCAGTCGCCTCGGTTTAATGAAAGCCGACTAATGGCTGTCATGACCTACATACTGCATGTAAGAAGCATTGTTTATTTAGCTACTATAGCTGTTTGGGTATAGACTTGAAATATTAATAATATACACTATAGTATATAATAAAATACCGTAGTAGAGGCCGTCCGACTCGAATACCAACCGGTGTAGATTCGATTCCCACTTGGAAATATATATATCTTAGAATATCAAATAATATCTCTCAAATGCTAGATATTAAACTTGATTCGTTGTATTTTGTAATTTGCGACGCTACTTGTGGCGCAGGGGCACCGACGCATCTAAAAACTAATGAACGGATTTGGATGAAACTTTACAGGAATACCTTGTATATCAAAATAACACAGGCTACAGTTTATATAGAGATTTTGTATAATTTGGCTATAATATATTAATTAGTTCAAACGGGCGAAGCCGCTGAGTTGCTAGTAAGTAATAAAAGAAAGCTATTATTCCACTTAGAAGTTTAACTGTCCTTGATCTTATAAAGTAGACTGTAGAATAAAGTTAGTATAACAGTGATAAAAGGCCCATATAATGAAAAGTTTAGAATCACTAAAGTTGTGGATGTGGCGCATAAAAACGTTTTTACAGTATCTTTTAGTAGCTCTCGTTTCATTTCATGTGTATCATTTTGGACATAAATTGTCTGAAAGTTTTCTTATACTTTATATCGCTTTACTTTTGATATGCCAATAATACTGAATTAAAATACAAATACAAATAATTATTTTCATTTTATTCATTACTTCCATCCATTAGATGTGATGATCTGATGACAATTTTTGAGACATTGTCATGTTGGGCGATAGATTTAAGCATTTAAATGAAAATAATTGATTCCCCTGAGTTGGAATGGAACCCGTTGTCACCATGAAATATTGAATGGAATTGATCGGCTTTAACAACTTTTAATAATAAGATTTAGGTATTTCTAAATAAAACCACAACATTTTTTTAATAACTCTTCTTACTTATATTTATATTTATTACAAAGAATAGGTACAGATTTATATTACAATGCTTTATTTGTAATATATAATAAACCTTTTTACAAAAATAGTTTTTATAAGGTTCTAATACTGAATAAGTACATAAGTACATTAATATTTTTTACATATTAAGTATATATAAAAAAACAACGGCTGTCCTGTATTATATATACATTGGGCGGATTGTTATATCTTTTGGTAAAATAAAAAAAATATCTTAATCTTATTAAATATATAAAATATGGCTGAACAACTTTCAAAAGCTCTCTACTTTATGTATATTGTGTGTAATAAAAAATATTAATTTGATATCCTAGTAATAATGTTTAACAATTCATTCTTTTATTTTCAGTTTAATTATAACAACTACATAACATTTACATTACATTTTTTTAAAATAAAAATACAGAATTTTTAATTTATTCAAACAGTTATTCAGTATTTTCAATAACAACAATACAAATAAATGACAATAATTCGTAGAATAAAAACTTATTCAATTAATATTTTTTATACAATTTAAAGGTCTAGGGTTGCTGTGAGTTAATTGAACATCCTAGTAAATTATTTACTTATTTTTAATGAATTATTAAATTAGAACCAATTCAACTTCCACAGATATCACACACAAATTTCGATAAAACTGTTCTTTATAATATACAAATATATTTTATTTTATTAAGATGAAATATAAGTATTATAAAATTACTGTTAAAATTACTGTTTAAAGAAAAAATATTTGAAATACTTAATATTTGCATTTTCAATAATATTATTAATTAGATCAAAACTATTAATGCAAATTATGTACATTAAAAAGAGCTGTGTTGCTTAAATATCATAATCAAATAATTAATCTAAATATACATTTATACTTAAACAATTAAATTCGGATTCATTTATCTACAAATTATTCTACTATCACAACTTTCATATACACAATATGGCCATTTTTATTTATAAAAATATAAGTGAAAATCAGCTATTTTTATTGAAAAAATAGAATTAATCACTTTCAACCAATCATCATTATATATAATTTCATATATATATATAAGCTGCAATATATCAATTTCAACCTTTATGTATGCACATATTATTATGTATATATGTGACATAATCCCTCTTATGTAGAATTAATTCTTTAAATGGACCAAAAAAAGCAAATTATATAAAAAATACAAACAAATTTAAAAAATGAAAAAATATAACATTTTTAAATGCATCTTTTAAAAATATTAGTGACGATTGATGAACTAAATAAATATTCATGTATGTACACTGATATTCTAAAAAAAGTTTTATGCGATTTATTGAATTAAATTTATAAATATTTATGTAAATATTAAAGGATTTTTAAACCGTCAAAATTTTCATACATCCAAAAATATTATACAAAAGAATTACAACAATGTAAGCATTATTTCCTACACTTTGGATATTAAAATGCTCGTAAAGTAATTAAATTACTAATAAAAAATATCTTATTTAAATATTCTTGTGTGAAAGGCTTTTCTTACAATCCCATTTACTTAAATGTATACATATAAAATTACTAGACATAGTGCGTCGTTGATTTCTGCCACTCAATATCTATCAAATTCCACCCATGGTGGAAAGTGGAGAATAGTGTTTTGACGCTAGGTTCTAGGACAAAAGATGAAGGTAAGAAATTTATTTTCTTCACTAACTTCGAAGTGTACTTAAACTTTATATCTTGCAATTATCTATACATCATACACCAAAGCAAAGCTTAATAAAAACTCATAAACATAGATAAAAAAATAATAACAGATTTCTAAACTAAAATGTTATTATTTTTACAACCCTCATATTATATATTCACTTAATAGTTAACTTTAGACCGTTATAAGTATAAGTCCATATAAATCAATAATTAAAAAAAAATATTATAATATTTGAACTGTGTTCACAAAAATATGTAAGTTTATGAAAACCAATATTTTGAAATATATAACATTTGACGGCATCCAAGAGGATTTATTATATAATTTTTTTATACGTTTCTAAATATTCTACTGTTCTTATTGTATGGATGGTACTTTTAAAAATCTTAATAATGTCCTGTAATTTTATGAATTATTATAATTCCGTTTAACTCTTTTACGTTATTTATTTATGAAGAAAGAAATTAGTCCTTTTATTTCTCATATATCAGTTACAATATTACAATTTCAAAATTCTTAAGACCCGTCAAGTTACTATGAAATATATAAAATAAAAAACTACCCTAATATTCAACAGTTATGCATTCAATTTCAACTCGTGGAAACGTCTGTTCACCACCCATCACGCAATCTACTTAATCTACGTAGTAATATTATAAATCGAAAGAGTTCATTTGGTTGACCGCGCTAATCTCAGGAACTACTTGGCTGGAAATTAATAATATTTTTGTGTAGAATAGTCCATGTAACGAGAAAGTCATAGTACATCACATTAATAGTTTCGATGAAACTTAGTTATTATTTACATTTACCTAAAGGCGTGAAACGACAAGTACAAGCTAGTGTCAGATAAAAAGAAAAACAGAGTGTTTTTACACTAGGTTCTCTTGCTTATCCCGCTATTTAGACTAAAGTAATAGTAGCCATTTCAATCACAAATGTGTTCTTATTGGAACATTATTATTTTCATATACTCCGCTACTACACGTTGTAAATATCTTATCGTCTACAGATTCTTCCGCTTTCGCTTCTTTTTCAGCTAGACTGGTAAATGTACGACATTTACCGGGCATTTTTCTGGACAATTTGGCAATTAACGGATGTAAAAGTTGTTCGTCAAATCTATCACTATCACTGCTAGTGATAAAGCCTATCACGACGCCAATTGTGACACATGTGATAGTGCCTATCACAGCGTACCACATATACGACATTGAATACATTTGCATGAGAGCTGTGAATCTGTAATAAAGAAATATTTGTTTAATTAAAATTGGTTATAAGACTTACTGGAAAAGATATTTGTCTATGGCTGATCAAATTTCTTTAATAATGTTTATATTTAAAATATACCTAAGGAAGGCTATGGCGGCGCAGTGAACGGCGTCTGATTGTAAACGGGATGGTTGTGAGTTCTATACACACTTGGAAGAATGATATAATCTTTTAAATTGTTTTCATTTCCTCGCTCTGTTAAGACAATGCACGGCGTTCAATTCTGATACTTAACGCGCAATGTAAGAAAAAAATGAGCAGAAAGTGGAACACGGAGTCTTGCCTTTACAATGTGCAGATGTAGGTAGCTAGTAACGGAAAAAACTTGAAGTTTTTTTTCAGTAGGCCCTGGTTCCCTCTTCTTACTCTGCTATGTGTGGGATACAGAGTAAAGCTAAAAAATTAAGAAAATAATCTATTCAAATTTCTTAATATTAAGGAAAGACTTACACAGGAGATTCTTCAGGTTGATGAGAAACATGCATTTTATCCAAAACTTGGAGTATTGGTGCAAATTGAGCTAAAGTTTGGTTTACTTCGACTGGAAGAGCTTTTGTTGTTAATACACTTTGCGTTATATTAGAACATTTCTGGAAGAAACAATTGTATTATTTTTTAATATATATCTAATATGAAACCATAACATAAAATCATAACCAGCTCGAATGAGAGTTCGCTGAGAAAAACTAGCAAGAAACTTAACAGTTGCTCATTACAAATATAAAATTACAATAAACAATAAAAATTAACAATATAAAATACGAACAAACAATTAAAAACTAACCTCCACAGACAAAGGCAGCATGGCGACCGTATCATTCACATACATCAACCTTCCAGCGGCCATCCAAGTTGTTATCACATGGGATGTTATCATACCCCATAACGCGCCTTTACCATTGGCCATGGGGAAAATGGCGGCTAGTAGAAAGACACCCAAAAGAGCCCCAGATGTAGCTGAAGTGACTAGTAAGGATCCCTCGACTACGCCCCCGACGAGGCCGACGCAGAGTGATAAGCTCATAATTATTATTGCTGTGGAACAAATTGTTTTTATACTAATTTCTTTGTATTTTACATACAGTAATCAATTTATCATAATAGTTAGTTCAATTGTTTAATTGGTAATATCTAAAAAATAATAACTCCCACCATATATTATTCCAATAATCTTAATGATAGTTAGTTGTTGTCTGTCACTTATTCCTTTGAACGCCGGGGCTGCTGATACAAAGTCTTCCCAAGTAACCGTTGATAGTGAATTCACATTCGATACTAGAAAGCTGAAATAGAAATTAAAAAATATATTTAAAAAATGTGATTTAACATCTCAGTAAAACCATGGGACAGCGTCTCACTGTTAACTCGTCGGTTGTCAGTTCAAATTCCTCTCGATAGAATGAATTATTGTCATTTCGATGAGATGCTTTTTTTATCTTCAAGCTGTAATCCGAGCATTGTAAGTGGGCAGAGGGAAACTGGGAATCGAGTGGAAGAACACTCTGTTTCCCATTAAAATATCTCCGCTCCCCATTTTTCACCAAATATTTCACACATTTCACGATTACGTTGAGTGACGGAACTTAACGTCTAATGTCTCGAGAATTTAGCAGAAATATTAAATATTTCATTCCCACGAGTGGAAATCGAGCCTACAGCTTATCGCGTTTGCAGTCACACTTTGTGCTCTTGTTTTCTTTTTTAATTTGAGAAGCATTTTAAGTATTTTTTTTACAATAGAACAAAATTTTACATTGGAATGGTACTCGGAAATATTTATATTATAATTAATATTACTCATATAGACTTCTTATTTCATACTGGTAAATATATCAAACACAAATAAAAACAATAGTTCAGACACATACATATGTACATTAATATTTACATTTCATACTAACCTCAAAGCCCCATTAAATAGACTGCCCAAAAACAACCCCAACATTCCCGGCAAAAATGAAAACTGATCTTGCACATAGAAGGGCAACACTTCATCCGGGGCAACTATCTGTCCTGATTTCAGAGGATCACAATACCTGTATACTGAATACAGTCCCATCCCAACTACCCAGGACAAGCTGAACAGGATAGCCACAGCTGGGACGTTGGACAGTAACGTTCTCTTTACCCGGCTCTCGCTGGACATGGAACAATAACGTTGAACGAACGTCTGTTGACATCCGTATATTGATACCGACATAAATAGTTGTCCTATTAGGGCTGAGAGGGTGTCTACGCGTACTGTTGGGTCCATTGTGAATCTGTAATTGAAATAATATGTTTATGTTTATATTTTGATTTCTACTCTATACTACTGGAGACTGTAAATGCGACTGGTTGTGGATCCGTTCCTCACTCGAACGGCGTTGATTCTGATAATCAACAAGCAATGTCTCAAAAAAAAAATCGGCGGGGAGTGTTTTAGCACTAGGTTCCTTCTGCCTACCCTAGTGTGTGAACAGCGTGAAGCTGCTTTTTTTAAATTTTAGTTTTAAAAAACAATATTTGCAGAGCGAAAATTTATTTTATTCCTTTAATTTAATTTGCCTCACTATAGCATTAATTTTTACTAATAAATAATGCCGACGGCCGTTGGGGCAGAGGTGTCTTAGAATGGAGACCCCGTACAAAACGACCGGTGGGACGACCCCCTGCCAGATGGACTGACGACTTAAAAAGGTTGGCGGGAAGCGGATGGATCCGAAAAGCTGAAGATCGAGTGTGGTGGCGAGACAATTCTCGTTGTCCCACTGTTGGACAGAGGCCTTCCTCAATAGGAAGGCCTATGTCCAACAGTG
>FASU01071131.1:0-10374 GCA_001486225.1 Heliconius pardalinus sergestus
TGGTGTAACAAGCTTATCTTTATCATTTGAAAGAATGTTCGATAAAATTTCTACAAATAACAGTTTTACTGTATTGGCTGATACCTTACTTGTTAATATAAGGATGGATATATATTTGTTTTTAAAATGACGTTATTATTAGAAAAGGAAAGTAATGCAGATTCATAATTATGTAGTTCAAGCGTGTGTACCCGCAAGCGGGTCGCTAGTTTTATTGAATATACATTTGTTTGCTTGAATTTGTTGTGTTTGTTGTGTTATATTAAAATTTGTTTGTTGCCTTTCCACTATTCTTTTAGAATATGTGATATTTTTCTCTTCCCTACTCTGGTACGACAAAACGTAGCATGATCCAGTACCTACTTATTTTTTTACTTAATTACACTTAACTCAGCGGTTTACCAAATCTGAAAAAATCTATGAGTAATTGTGAATATCAATGTTTAGTCAAGAATAATTTAAATCCATATCCGTCGATCGCGTCATAAGGAAGTAGCTATTGAGCAACGTATTGTACAATTTAAAGCTTTTAAAAGTTAGTAGTTAATTTTATTAATAGAAACAAAAACCATGCCACTGTTTTTTTTCTTTCATGTAGTTTTCGCCTCTAAACAGTTATTTCTTAAGATTTAAAATGAAAACTTAAATTCCACTTAACGATAGGTAATAAATCTTAAAGGAATCTACTACAATATTGACACTAATGGGTACTTTAGTTAATTGATGCTATCAAAATGTGTTAAGTATGTCTATTTTTAGTTACATAGTTATTCAGGTACTATCTATACTTCTGTTCTAATATTATAAAGCGAAAAAGTTTGCTTGGAGGAATGCACTAATCTCAGGAACTACAGGTCCGAATTGATTTTTTTTGTTTTATATTGTCCAAGTCAATTGATACTATGCTGTATAATATCATATTGCTCAGTAAATTTTATAACTGATCAAATTGTTTTATAAGCACACAAAGAGTTTTTATTTGCGTCGCGGTTTTGTTGCGCCGGCGCACTGTGATCGCGGCTAACTGGGCCGGGGCTAAAGGTTAAATAACTTTACGATTACTGCATAACAGAGGTCGTATAGATTTAAATTAGATTTTTTTATGTGAATAGGAAATTACTGACAGACTTTTGTAAAGTTTTTTTTTTCTTTTAAAAGTCTGTCTATTTGAAAATATAGGAAAATAATTAAAACATGAAATTTTGGATCACTCCGTCACCTAGAACAATGGTGCATGAAAGGCAGAGAATTTAGTCACAAGATTCTCTCTCACATTGATCCGAATTTCCGGAATATGCAATAATACGATACTATAACGTGACGCGACTTTATTAATGTGAACTCGAGTATTGAAACCGGATGGTACTGAGCCACCATTAGGCAATTTTTCTACCAAATTTATGTTTCTGCTAAGTTTATTTTTCTGCCAAATGTATATTTAATAATTTATTTATTAATGTTCTTAAACAGGCAGACAGCAATGAGCGAAGGTATTTTCTTCCTCTCTCCCGCCTATTACTCCAATGGACATATAAATTATTTACGCGCAGCACGGAGAGCTCCCCACCTATAACCTATTTGATATGCCAAAACATATGTGAAGATGATTATTAAAATCTACAAAACTCAAACTAATCACAATCTTAAGTGAGCGAAAGAGGCAGTAATTGACGTAACGGACCAGAGTTAATAAAGGAAAAAAAAATTACGACATTATGTATCAACATTACAAAATTTGAAAACGTCTTTTGAAGCCATACGTTCTCAGTAAGCCCACCATAAAGCGAATTTTCTACCAAATATTTTTTTTTTTTTCATAAACAGGCACTCGGCCATGAGCCAGGGTCACGGTATTTCCCTCCTCTCGCGCGCCTACTATCGCAGTGGAGATATAAACTACTTACGCGCGGCGCGGAGAGCTCTCCACCTATTGGATGTTCCGAGCCACGCGGGAGGAGTGAAAGCTATGTGGATGGATAAATACGTATGGTATGTATGGATTTAGGCTCTTTTGATTATGGATTATGGGTTCTTATATAATTTGAGGGAATTTGGATTTATGACATAACATAACAGGGTCCTGTTCCATAACATTCCATCGTTGTTAATTCGATTCTGTATTGGGGGAATGAAAATATTTAAATAACTTTCTTTTCTTACAATCTCAAAGCGAACTGAACCTACCTCGCTATAAAGTCACTTTAACTGCTCATTTCTCTTTCTTCATATCATCTTATTCTCTATATGTATACAAAAATATTGTTGAAGAACCTAATCAAATAAATAAATAAAATGGAGTAAAGTGATCAATCGCTATCTCTACATTTATTTTTTGACATGAAAGGAATAGATAATAATATAATATTATTTATTTTCAGGTACGAAGAATATCCAACGAAACCGCCACTGTTCGTTCTAAACGGGTTCATATACACGCTGCTCGGTCTCTACGATCTCCACGTGATAGAAGGTGAGAATTCCATATCACTAGCGAAAAAAATGTACGACGACGGAATGCTTTCCCTAAAAACGCTTTTACCACTCTTCGATACAGGCAGTGGTAGCTTCTACGATCTCCGCCATTTTACTTTGGGCATAAGTCCGAATATAGCAAGATGGGACTATCACGCAACTCACGTGAATCAACTGTACTTATTAGCGGGATTAGATCCCGATCCGATATTTATAAACACGGCGAAACGGTGGGAAGGTTATATGCAAGGCAAAAGGGCGGCACACAATTGAGAATATCGATTTTTGTGAGGTTTTCAACGTTGATTGATTGGAGATATCGATTTTTCAAAATCGATAATGAAATCGATTTTTGAGTACTCGACTCAGTTTGGAAGTTGCAAGCTATGGCCTTGTGACGGAGAACTGAACGAATGTAATCACACTAATATTCATTTTAATAAACCTAAAGGTCTTTTTTATTATAAAAGAAATGAGATTTGAAAAAGCATAAGAATAACAGATGCTAACATTGCCAAATAAATAAGAGATGCTAACATTGCCTCTTTGGAATAGAAGTATATGTCTCAAAAAGGGTATATGGAATTTATATCGAATACATAAATATTTTAAGCATTTCTTTTTTGTTTTTCAAATAAAAGTACATTAATTTTAAAAAGTCATAAATAGGTATATAAGTAAATTAGTCTTAATAATTAACCTATAGACCAACTAATTTATTGAATTTCTTTGTAAATTATACTTATTAAATAATTCCTATTTTATTACAAAGAAACTTAACTGATTTTGGCTTTGATATAGTGTCTATGTCTCAACTGAAATAAACTTAAAATTAAATGTCATCTCTCAAATTTGTACCTGCTATGACTTAAAAATTAAATTAACAGATCCAATTAACGATAACTACCACACTCAGAGAAGTTGGTGTTTAATTATCAGTAATCTTACAAATATTTAGATTTGTAATAATATCATATCATTTGAACTCTAATCGACGTACAGTAGAAACTCGTTTAACCGGACTAATTGTTGTCGTTAGTTATCCGGAAGAAAAGCTACTTTTGTGCATATGTATCACAAAATTGCTATATATGTATTAATATTTAAAGGCCATAAGTACATATCAACCAAGAAATTAAGAAATTATTAACATTTTCCTACACACGATTTATACACATAAATTACGTACGCATTTACGTCGTTGTATAAGATAATGATAAAGATCCGGATAAATGCGAATCGAGGTTCTATTGTATTTGTTTGCTAATATTACTAAATGGCGCAAAAATATATATCTTAAGTTTTTTAAAGAAAATAAAAGTATTTTCGCTTATTTATAATTTATTTTTAAAATGAGAAACAACAGAAAACAATAAATAAATGTAAATATATTCGTATAGACTAAAATGGCTGTCATTCCTACAATAGTAGGCATAAGTTTTACATAATAATAATAATATAAAGAAAACGTATACAAAAAGTTGAAATTAAAATAAATACTTATCACTGAAGACTGAATACCTTTTAAAAAGACCGCCAGTGTAGAAACAGCCTTCGAAACTGAATTGAATATATAAAATAAATATAGTAATTATTATCTTGTTAAACCTATTCTTATGTTAAACGTACTTAATTGCCATTTTTATTACTGTATATTACAATATTTTTATCCAATAATATTTTAGATTTTATTACTACTTTCTTTATATATTTAAAAGTTGCTTAAAACAACAATATTTTTTTTATTTGTCAAAATGAGAAAGAGATATAGAGAAAGATATTTAATCTTATTTTCATTTCTCTAGTAAGATAAACCGCGGCACTGACTTCCTCCTCGAATTCGACGAAAAATCGAGAATGAAGTATTTTAACACTAACATTATTAGGTAAAACAAAAATATTTTAACAAGTCTCTGTTGCACTTGAAAATACTAAAAACGCATTTAGCTAATGTTAAGGTCATAAAATAGTCTCAATTCAATATAATTTACGGTTAGTTCACAGATATTCCAAATTATTGGTAAGCATTAAAAATATTGTAATATACATTAATTCTTCCCTGTTGTAAATATTATACTATTTTAATATACTGTATAAAAAGTTATATTAAAAAAATTATGTAGATCAGTAATCATGTATAAATTTAGTATCATTATTTCTTTTAATTTATGAAATCACAAAATTTTATATTAACTGCATAATAATATTATGTTAGTGCATATAAATTTTAGTTTATTTATAAGTTTATATGAATCTTAAGATATTATTAGTAAAATTTACTAAAGCATTTATAAAAATAATGGCATTGTCATGCCATTTGTCATGGCATGGCAATGGCATGACAAAAGTTGACCATTTTTATTCACTGCAATATATATTTTTAAATTAATAGCAAATTCAGCAGATGTTTTTTTTAAGTTTTTCCGTCATTAAACAAAATATAAAGAAAAAAAATTAATATCACTTCAATCTGGGGGTCAATCAATACATTATAGGAACCATAATCTTATAAAAAGTATAGTAATAAGTGTTATATCCTTGTTCTAAATACAATCAAAATGTTGTATTAAATATATAGGAATTGATTTTATACATCCAATTTACACTACCCTTTACCAAAATTAATTTAAATATTAAATATTTGCAAATAATCTTGCCACAATGATTTTAGAATTTAAATTTTATTTTTAAAAATATCAAGTTGCCTACTTTTACAAAAACACTAAAGAAAAAACATGTTTTAAAGTATATATTTTTAAGCAGCCGGATATAGGACACGTTCCTCTGAATTCTTGAAGCATTCCGTATTAAGTGGCGGAACTCAACGCCGTGCTTTGCTTGGTTATCAAAGAGAAGAAATTAAAATATTAGATATTTCATGCCTTTGAGTGGGAATCGCACCCACGACCGATGCGTTTACAGTCGCACACTTGTGCCCTTCCGCCACCAAGGAATAAGAAATTTCTAATGTTTTAAAGTTACAGCCATAAAATAAAGAGTTCATTAAAATTGTAGATAATCCTATTTACACAATATTTATTATTTAATTTATATCTTTATTAAAAAATAGAAAAAACACTTTGTATAAATAATGCACTAAATCCCAGTAGACTAATATAAGAAAAAGAAAACCCAATTTATCTAAATAAATGTCACTTTATTCCATAAAAACATTATTTTGGCAAAAAAAGTCTAAATGTTTTCCAGCCATTATCTTTACGTTATTTTCTGCTTTGAAAGTGACATTTTAATAACTTATTTTTTTAATCATTTTTAAGCTTTATTTATAATTTAAATTATAAGTATATTCGGTTGTGATCCGAAGCACAAATATTAAAGTACGAAGTTTCTAAAGTTTTTAATAACAACTACGTTTATTATGTAATCTTAAGAATTCTTGTCAATAATCGTGTAAATGAGAATCATGGTACAATTGCATAGACTTAACGATACTCACTTTATACATATAATGGTATTTCAAATTTATGTTTTATAAAAAAAAAATTAAAATTTTTGTAAATTGACCTTTTAGATGACTTGTGGAGTCTGAATCGTTAGTTAAGTGTTAACTGTCGTTAAGTTTTTCAATAAAATTTAATGTAACTTAACGGTAGATGCCTTGGTTGAGCGCAACAGAAATATTTCAAACAACTTTGTCGTTATTAATAAAAGATTTTTTCTTATTATATGTAGCGCTACTTAAATCTGTTTTTTTTTATTATTTTATTATTTGTTTTCAAGTGCAAAAAGAAAGTGCGGTATTTAAAGAGTTTTTAATATGGATAAATTTAATTTGCCTATAATCTTGCCATTTCAATAAAAAAATGTATATTTTAAAAATAAAAAATGCACTTAATAGCTCCTACACTTTTTTCTTATGAAGAATCTTATATATCAATATTAATATATTAAAATTGTAAAAAGCTATATTAGTTTATGTTTTTCTAGTGATTATGTTAAACCAAAGTAGGATAATCCTTGTGTCATATGAAAGTCAACAAATGAACTAACATTATCTAAGAGATTGAAAAATCTTAGTGACATGAACAGAACATAGTGATTAGTGACGCCGTGACGTGTTGTGGGTTCGAATCACACTCGGGGAAATGATATCTCAGCTATTTTAATATAACCCACTTAACGATAAACTGCGGTGTTGAATTCCACCATTCAACACACAATGAAAATTAAGTGGGAAGTAAAACGTTGACTTTCTAATGACAGACAAACATTCCAATTGTAAGAGCTTACTAGAAATTACTATTCTATAATTTATTTTAACTTAATTTTATAATATTTGTTAACACGTAGGTATGGATGTATTTAGTAATGTTATACGCGCGTGTTTATTCTTTTTAAAACAACATTATGCAGTCAAAAATGGCGGAAAGTGGAGGAATGAGTGTCTTAACACTAAGTTGTCTCCGCCAACCCTGCTATATGCGGGAAAGAGCGTGAAGTTAATTGAATGCACTAATTTTCATCTTTGAACGCGCACGTCTAACATCACAGTGTGGATATAACAAATCTATTAGTAGTCTGTAGAGGATAGCGAGCACTTGTGAATGACATTAAAAAGTCTTGACAAATTAAATTGTTTTATTTCAAAAATATACAATCAAAGTACATATAGTAAAGGTACTTTATAAAAAAAATACAGAATAGATACAAAAATATACAAAAAAAATATATAAATAAACAAATTCATCCACACGTCACTCACACTTCACTATATTACACATTACAACTCGTTAAAATTTTACCTACACTTCACTATATTACACATTACAACTCGTTAAAATTTTACCTAGAAGTCTTTAAAAATAATATTTCTACATATTATGTAAAAAATATTTTTACTATTAACTTTCAAAATATACACAACTCCTATTAAGGGTGAAAAATTTAAAACTTTATACAAAAATGCATGTAAAGCTAAAGAAGGGCTCCCTGGACATCTCTAGATAGAGATACGCCCATGCACATTGCACATATTCTATTCAAAAACTGCATAACAGACAAAAAAAATACTAACGAAATTGTTGTATATTAAAGTACAACCGATTTATTGTGGCCGCTTAAAGTTATGCTTTCAGAATTTTTGCGATTTCTGCAGTCAGAAGGAAAAAAAACTTAATATTAAATCTGCACAGTCATCTACATCTAACTTCAGTGCGGCCACGTTTATAGCACTATTGCTTAGTGGCACAAGTCTGCAACCGTACCAGCGCTCGCTTCTCCGCCATCTTCATCTTGTCCAGCACGTCCTGCATCTCCGGCCAGGGCTCGTATCGCTGGTTGATGATGATCAGCTTGTGGACTGATGGGTTCCGCAGATTCATTGTGCGCGAGATGTTCTCGCGGTTGTGAGTCGTGAATACTACGTCTACCTGGATATTTTAGGTTTTTCTAATTTATTAACTTTAAATTTTGAAGATATGCGGAAAAAACGCAGCTACAATTTATCTACGATTTACACTAAGTACGTAAATTGTTCAATATTTAAGAGTTTTATTAAATGTTTTATTTAAAAGAAAAGTAACTTGGCGGCATATCTCTTATATGACCTTCAACATGATGATGTGTTGATCTTAGCTTAACATCTCAATGAAGCAATGGTAAACTGCTAAAATATTCCTTTTTAAAATTAGTTTCGTCTTCTCTTATATTAATTTTGTATAAACATTTAAATATAAAGATTATCTTGTAATAAAATTACAAGCAAAAAACGTAATAATATCTAACTAAAATAAAAATACCTTATTCTTTACAGCCCATGCCATAGAAAGGAACATGAAACTTAGACTTGTACAAGTAACAATAAACAAAGGAATAATTTCCCAGAACGTCTTTAAAGCATACATCAGGTGCAGTTTCCTCGGTATCGGCACATCGTATTGGGTCGGTGGTAATAAGCTCCCAGCCTTTCTGACATGGTTAAAAGATTTAACTTTTGGCAAAAGAAAGGTAGTTAGACGAAGAGGTAGTCTAAAAAACATTTTTAGAAATTTAACAAAGATTTGGTTAGTATTGACGTTATGTAAATAGATGACATCCAAACTTTTTTAAAAGATAAAGTTTAAGATGGTCGTGGCCTGCTTTGGGAGTTGTGACGTGTGATTTAAAATGATGCCGTACAGTAGCTACTGTAATACATTAAATCTAATACATAAGTATTAGATACGCGTTTTTTTATTAGCTTCACAATGGGATACATAAAGCACAACAAGCAGAGGAAAACCTAATTTTAAGTCCACTCCTCTTCCTATCATCCGTATAATTTTCGAGGCATTGCGAGGCGTGTAGAATGGCTGAACTTAACACCGAGGTTTGTCTCGTTACCAGGATAGTAAGGAAAAGGAAATAATTCAATAATGAATAATTGCAAGTTTATTATATTGTGTAACAAATTTTATAACTAAAATTTATTTTGCAATATTTATTTAATTTCATTCATACCAAATTCATTCAATTCATACCAAATAACTATTTAGAAGTTATAATTTAAAAATCATTCACTGTACAGGTTCGCTGCCGGTACTAGGGTTAATGGTCCCTTAGCTGCATTGATGAGACGGTGAAACGTAACGTGGGTATTACAGAAGAAGAATGAAAGAAAGATGAATGCTGTGGAGATGCGATCTCTTCCTAGGATATGCGGAGCCAGCTTAGCTTATCGAATACCAAATATGACTATTATAAAATTAAAATTAATTATTTTTTATATTGAAAATAGGAAATAGAGTGTTTTAACACTTAGGTTCCCTCTCCCTAAATATAATGAATTTCCGTACGGCACCGTACTGTACCGTGGGTAATATTTACCATAATATAAGGTTTCAATGTAATATACAAACTTCATAACGCAAATCTGACGTTCAACTAAATTTGACATAAAGACAAGAATTATTTATTTAAATAAAAATATTGTCATTAAAATTCAAAAGTTATTAATTTATTTATTTAAAATTGTAATTAATTTTAAGTAAGATTTTTGGTAATAATAATAGCATATATATATTTTTAAATAATAAAAATAAATACTATTTCTAAATAAATACTATGTGTATTGTGTATAGAGTTGCAAATAAGAAATTATAATTCAATTCAATCACGGTACGTTTTTATACATTGGTTATCAAAATATATTCAGTGTTCACAAACTTATAGCACTATAATTGTTCTTAATCAAAATTTCTTAGATACGTCATATATTCATTACAAAAAAAATCCTATTGTTTTACTTTCTCTTTTAATCTTTATTTTCAATTTGGTATACTGCTTTTTAAATTTTTAATTCGCTTATACTTATTTCTTTCTTCGTAGTAATGTAAAATTTTCTTATAGTATTATTAATAAGATTACTCTAATAATATTTTACAGGTACCTCAAATAATTAGATTCTTAATGATTTACAATATAGGGTGATGATCATCCGCACTCCACGGCGTCGCATATCGCCCCGCACTAAGCGCAGATACAAAGCTATAAAAAATTTCTTAGCAAAAGCTTTAGGTAAGTAAAATTTAAATTAATTATATTTGTACACCAGTACAATTTAGAGACCAGTGATGGCGCAGTAGCACGAGCATGCGAATGTAAACGTGACAGGTTGTGGGTTCGCTTCCCACTGGAGAAAATATAATATTTTATATTTCCATTTCTTCGCTCTGGTATAGAGGTAAAGCGTGGCGTTAGAATCCACTGCCTGCAGCATTTGGAGAAAAGGGGAACTCCGAGTGTCTTAAAATTAGGCTCCCTTTGTCTTGTAGAATATGTGAGATACAGCGTGAAACTGAAAAAAATAATTATACACGTATTATATGAATTATTGAAATATTTCCATAAGTATTTCCCTGATCGTATTAATAGTGCTAAGTCGTCCAGAGGATGTCCTGACTA
>FASU01071276.1:0-11119 GCA_001486225.1 Heliconius pardalinus sergestus
GTAATAATGTTATGAGTTAATAGTAAACATTTTAAATGTAAAGTTACTATATGTAAACTTTTATTTAACCACAACCAACAACGCATATCGATATTTTTTTCGAGTGATTGATTTAGAAACTAAAACTCTTTCATATAAACTTCAATATATATTTTATATAGAATAACTGTTAAATACAGTTTGTAACCAAATTATTGGAAATGGCTCTTCACTAAAAGTGCTCTCAATCAGTTCAAGTGTACTAGCACGCGTTTTTCAGGCTTTCGAATATATTTTTTTATTGAAAAGCACGTTTCACTTATGACGTCAAGTTAAGTACTTACTTTAATTAACGATTTTGCTATTTTATTGCTTTTGGTCTGTTAATAAATATATCGAAATTATCTAAGGTACCTGTATAATATAGTGATATAAATAATAAATATCCAAATATAAAAAAACGATACGTAAAATTTTAAATATAAGTTACTTTATAAATATAGTTCATTTGTGTGATCACACATCTAACACATTTTCCGAAGGATACGCGCATCAATTAATATTACTGTTATTGTGAGAAGTGATGAAGACAAATGTGATTTTTTGGGCTGCTACCATGCATTACGCTGTACCTAAAAGAGCCAAGAAATATAAAAGGAATAAGTATAACTGCCAGAAATATTATGCCTTGAATCACTTTACAATTTCTTAAGCAAAACACTAATACTTTAAATCATCTAAATGTTAACTAGTTTTATGAAAAACATAAGAAATAAGCTGTTTCCCTTCTTTATTTAGACGAGACATCAAGAAACAATTAAATTTAATCGATCTAAAATTGAATACACCTAAATTTTTTTTAGTAATAGCAAGTTTTCAAAATGAAACGTCATAATATATATATCTTGACAGTGACAGATGATTAACAGAGTGCAGCTTGTACTAAATATGCAAAATAAGATAGATTTTTATGATATAACTAAGTAATTTATAGTAAATTCAAACTTACTTCTCAACTATGTTTAATTTGTGTTATATATTAAAAATATACTGCTTCTAAGCACACAATGTGGGTTCTGTGTGTCACAATATTTCTGTTTTGTGCTCGAGGATATGCTTCTGACGAAGTTAAAAGCGATAAAAATGTTGTTGTAGACTGTAGTACATTGAGGCTAGGGCAATATATTTGCCCTGATCCTAGTAAAGATCAAATAGACCCAGTAACTCAACAGTTTTATGGTTGTACTAAAGGAAAGGATATTCCTTCTGAAGGAGAAGCTGAGGGTAAGATAACATTTACCACTATTACCACTATTTAGACTGTAGACTGTACAGTATAATTAATACTGTATTACACTCTTTCTTAGCAAGATATACATTAGTTCTGTTCTGTGTTTTGTTGTATTTTTCAGTAAAAGTAGTTTACCAGTAGTTCACCTACCTTGTAAAGATTTTAAAAATGTAATAGTTTTTGTTTGGTTGGATGACAGATTTTTTAACTTCATTTATATTGTTTTCATTTCAGTGTTCTGCATCGCAGCAGATGGTATAATATGTAATGACACTAAAAATTCCACATTCACAAGGAAAATGCCATGTAAATGGACGTAAGTGACTATTTTTTTTAATTATCTTAAGTAATATAAGTAATATTTAAAAATGTTTACAACTTTATATTCTTTGTGTATTTTCAGAAATGGATATTCATTAGAAGTCACTTTATTATTGTCAGTTTTCCTGGGCATGTTTGGGCTAGATAGATTTTATTTGGGCTATCCAGGAATAGGATTAGCAAAGCTATGTACTCTTGGCTTCATGTTCCTTGGGCAATTACTAGACATTATACTAATAGCTGCACAAGTAAGAGTTTTAATATTTAATTATTTTCCAATTTATTTGCTTTTTTAAAGGCTACTGTTTTGCTATTGTTTTGCAGTGTCTGACAGTTAATGTAAAGAACCAGAAAACCTACAATGGGTTCAATCCCTAGTTAGGGAATGGAATTATTTTCATTTCCTTCTCTAAGTGAGATAAAGATCAGCATTAAGATATGCTATTAATTAATCATATAATACCTAATATGGGCAAAGAATAAATAACAGACTGTCCATGGCAGCCTGACAATAGGTTGTGCTCTGCTTACTCTGCTATATGCAGATAAGCAGAGAACTTAATGTATCCTACATTAAATAACAATTTTGGAATATTAAAGAAATTATGAATTATAAAACCATATAAATAATTATTGCATTATTTAATGTCATATTCTATACACAGTTGATCACATGGCACTGGCAGTAGTAGCTATTGATATTTAAATTGAGATACTTATTAATAAAATTAAAATTCATATCTTCAGGTAGTTGGCCCAGCAGATGGTTCAGCATATGTCATCCCATACTATGGCGCCGGGGTTACTGTTGTAAGGAGTGATAATGAAACATATCTACTCCCACAAGCTGATTGGCATAATATCACCTGACAGTGGGGGACAATATCCTTTGAGATTGATGAGGATTATGAATGGACTTAATGTGAACCATTTGTTCTAGTGACCATTTTCCTCCAAGGTTACGATAAACTGTGATTATCCAATGTTGTAGGTAATAATCAGAAATATAATTACAAAAAAGATGTCAAATTTAAAAATAATTGGTTTTGATTTTGTTATAATACTGTTAAATAATTATTTAAAACTACATACCCAAGAAAAATTGTGCTAATTAACTGTACATAATATTTTATATGAATAATAAACTTGATAGATTAATGCTTATTTTCTATATAAATAAGGTGTAAAAATGTAAATAAAGTTTTTTTAAATGTACGTTCATTTTATTTTATTAATAAATATCTACATATTATTTACACTACACTTAAGTAAGTTGAAGGGAAGTCTCATGTTGGAGCAACATTTTTTTCTTCCTCATTATTTTCAGAATCATATAATGACACATCTGTAGGTGGTGCTAGTAGAGTAAATATCACAGGTATATTGGCTAACTGTGGGTTGTTATATTTTTCTAATAATCTTATCCATGACAGCAATGAATCTCTTGAGGATGTTCCTGTTATGATAATAAGAATATTTAATTAAATTATTTGAATTTTAAACTTTTTCCATCAAGCAGCAGGCTGATTAGTTCACTAGCAAACATGATATTCTAAAAGAGTTGTTTAGTAATTCAAAAGTTTATTTTGAACAGAAAAAATAGAGCAACTAAATGACTCATTTAATTGTTTGCTATAAGTATGGAAACACTAATGCAAATTATGATTGAAATTACCTAATTCCGATCATAATTCACATTAGTATTTCTATGCAAGTTCATTTATTGACACATAGTACAGCTTTATTTATGTGTGTTATGGATTTGTTTTATTATAATAGATAAGTAATTAATATGTTGTTTTGAGACACCTTTCTTTGTTTTCTATCCAATTTTGAGACATTGCTTATTGATTGGTAGAACTCAATGACTTCCAGTGTGACCAGAACTGATTAGAAGTGGGAATTGATCTTGCAGCCATAGTGTTATAGCCAAAAGCTCTCCCACTACATCACATTGGCTTTTATTAATTCAATATATAATTTTTATATAAAAAATTGAAGTTAATAAAGTACAAATTAAAATTTAAGTTAATAAATTTAAATACACACCTGTGGCACACACTGCGACAATTGTCCCGTCATCTTGTTCATGTACTGTGCTTTTGACTTGTGGCAAAGTTACTTTACCTATTACACCTGGTATGCCGGGGGGTTTCTCCAAATTTGACACATCTAAAAAAAAATTTTTATACTAACAACAAAAAGGAAAAAAGTAATAACCTTTTCATATTATAAATGCCTTGTTCTTTAATTAAAACTTGAAAAAATAAATATAACACATTAAAATTCTTGTCTTAAAGAGAATGGAGCGTCTTAACACTAGAGTCCTAGTTTCCCTCTGCCCACCCTACTATGTGTGGGATACAATGTCAAATCAAAGAAAATATTTAATCATACCATCCAAATCAGTATCATCATTATATTCAGGTCTTGTCTTTCCTAGTAGAGTATAGTATGTAACAACATGATGTCTTAAATACACATTGTATGGGCCTTTGATTGTTAAAGGTACATCAACAGGTTGTTCAGCCAGTAGTACTTGCTGCATTCTACTTTGTCCACTTACTATCCATGTTTTATCTAATGATGCCTCTATTTCTTCTGTCTAGCAAATAATTTTGAACTTATATACAATTGAAATGTGTGATTACTTGGTGGAATTCATATAAATTTGTATAGAACCTTTTGTGGTGCAGCTGCATAGTATCTGATAGTTGTAGGCTCAATTATGTGATAAGATAGCATGGCAGTAACTTCAACAATATAGAAATATCTTGAAAGATGGACAGAAAGTAGGAAACAAAATGTCTTATCAATAGGTTCTTTTTTTCTGCTATAAGGGGAATACAATATGAAGCAAAAAAATCTATACAATTTTGTAATAGTTAAATTTTAAATTATCACCTGCCAAATATTAATCTGTGTATCAGGATCTACTGAAGATATTCTTTGGATTGCAAGTTTTGCAAGTTCTAATGTGTCACCGGGAAGTTCTTCAGGCAAGTGCCATGGACTAAGATTTTTAAACTTAGGCATCCAATACATCATTCTCCAAAACTTTCTTAAAGGTATACCTCTTTTACCAAATATATTTAACAGCATCTGCTCCATTTCTGAATCTGGCATTACTCCTAAAAACAACTTATATTTTAAGTTAAGATGTAGAAAATTTCTACTTAACGTTTCATATACACAAGTTCTTAAATATATTTTACTAACCATTATTTTCCATTTGTTCTAATAAATCAACTGCACACTGTTGTTGTTTAGGATAGTGCAAAAATTCGGCTTGAAAGATGTTAGTAGGTATAAACTTTCCCTTTGGCAGTACTTCTATCAAAGCTTTATATACTTCTAAATCCTTTTGAACTCCAAACTCCGACATTCGACCTAATGCGGCATAAATAAATTCGACGTGACCACGGCGTCTGGTGTCTCGATCCTCAAACATTTTTATTACTTCTAGATAAGTATTCTTAGTTTTTTGAGGTTTTGCTAAAAATGGATCGTATGTAACTAATTTCTTTTCTGAACCATTCCATCTTTGAAATAAAATATTTGCAGAACGAGCTTTAATGAAATTTCTTAAGATGTTATTTACATTCATATTGGAAATTGGCTCGATATACTGTTTTTAAGATTTATATTCTTTTATTTACATATTTTAATATAATTTAAAAGAATATTTTAGATTTTCTAAAATCGAGGTTATGTTTACGTTACAGTCACAATGACATTATGTTCTAAAGATAAGACCTACCTAAAGCACAGACTAATAAATAGTAAACTGCATTGTGCAGTACTTTCTCAAATATTTTATATTTCTTAATTTTGATTTTAAAACAGAAATAATAAATATAAGCATACTTTTATTGTAATCAGTAAATTTTGTAATGTGTAATTTATTTTTATATGCAAAATTAAAATGAACGTGTCTTTAGTAAAACCATTGGAGGTCATTCATACTTTTTGATTCTGTTTTCGCGGGCTAACATTTATCATTCATTCGTTTACCGGTAGTTGAAGTTCTGAATTAAGAGGGATATGTTGTCCGTATGCGTCGCAAAGTTACGTATTTAAATACGTAGTATTTTAAACGAAAATCTATTTTGGATAAAAGTCATTGTATTATTAATAATTCAAGTTATAAAGAGTGATATAATATATTTGTTTTAATGTTATTTTTTGTGTATTCTGAAAGTTCATAAGTGACAATGCATAAAGAAAAAGTTTTTAGTGTTAATTTCTTTTTAATACTAGTAATTAGTACAGCTGGTAAGTTCAATACTTTATTTGAATAGCAATAAATTTTAGTTTTCTGTTAATTAAAACTTGTCGTGTCGTGTTTTTTTTTAATCATTAATATAGGCATATGGCATACATGTGATTTTTAAATTTAAATTCAATTAGTAGAATATTTAACTTCATATTTTACAGGTATATTCTGTAGATTTTGTATTTCATATAAAGAATATCTGAGTATCTATATTAAAAATGAAAATGTTTAACATTTTACTGAATGTTTTTTAAATTTGTTAATATTTTTAATTTAAATAATTTCTTTCTTAATCTTTTAATATTATATGTTTAAAAACGATATAGATAAGATAACGTAATCGTGACTTCAATACTTAAGTGTAATAAATTTATATTACATACTAACTATAATGGCATTGACTTGAAGTTACTGCCATTTGCACATGAATTATTAATTATCAGCACACTAACCTGTTTTTTAAACATAATACATATAAGAATTCAGATATATTATATATTTTATCATATAACGTTACTTGTTAGAAAAACATACATTTTTTAATTTAAACTATATGTTATGAATACAACAAAAATAGTAAAACCTTCAATTAAATAAAAAAACAATTTCAATTAACCTAGATTTATTTTTTTAATCATAATCGTTTCTTCATTTGAAATTTCTATATTTTTATTTACTTTTTTTTACGATGTTGTTAAATCGTTAAGTAACGCTGTCATAGTACTTAATTTTAATATTATAAAAATGTCATATAAAATTGGCAATTCCATACTACTTTTGTATTTTATATGTATGCCTTACTTCTTTATTTTTACAAACTGACATTTTAGGATTTCTTAAGTGTCAACACTGGATAGAAAAATACTTTAAGACAAGACAAGACGCGGTTTTGAGTCCCGATAAGTTTACATTTTTGTTATTTACGTTTGTTCTATTTCAATCGGTTCATAAAATAAAATATATCAATTCAAAGTATATTATTTGGCAAAATTGCTACAAAATTTTTTTGACATTAATTGAAACTTTAGTTTATAATGTATAGATAGATATTTACACTTTAAAGTGACAGCATAATATAATAAATAATTTTATAATTCAAGCGGGCGGAGCCGCGAGCAGATTGCTAATTGTAAATATAACTTTAAACACGTGGCGAAGTAAGTAGATCATAAACAATTTACGTAAAGGTAAATGTCGGTTTTCTCGTTTATTCTAAATATCTATTGCAACTGCAATGATGTATTCTAATTTTTATCATGTTTATATCGTTGGGCTTTTGGGCTGCGGTCCAAACGCCCACGTATTCTATTTTGCTGTGTTTACTTTTAATCAACTGTCAGGCGACGACTATGTCTACCTATAAACCTGTATCATTATTAGATTTTATGTCACTTCCGTAGTGACGAGTCACTGTTTTCTGGTTCTTTATTTTTTTAAATCAGACATAGTCTGGTCATTTTAAAAAAAATTAAAAACTACATATTACATATATCTGTACCTTATTTTTATCGGCTACTTTAATAAGGTTTTTTAATAGTAAATGTTTGGATTTACTAATATAATCTCTTAGTTTCGTAATAGGTGTAGATAGAAATTATTAAAACGGCCGTTCATCTACATTCACACTTTTGTCATACACGTATTTATGTAAACCTCAAAATACTATTATTTTATCAGCGTTAAGCCTGCATACAGTAAGGTAGGCAAAGGGAATCTGGGAACCTACTGTTACGACACTCCGTTACCTATAAAGATATTTCCGTACCCCACTTTCCGCAGAATCCCTGTATTTGAATTATTTTATTAATTATTATATTATTTATATATTCAAATATCCTTATAATTATTCTTTATTCTAAAGGTACAGTTAAAAAGTTAATACAGAAAAAAATAAATGCTATTTACAACCCACTAAAACATACTTCTGGTATTTGTATTAACATGGTTTTAGGATATTTTTAATATTTATTATTACATTTAGATTACATGTGTGTTTGGTCTAATCAGAAAGGTAATGTTTATATTACAAACAAATCTGCACATTTACTACGGACTTTAGTATACCTACGTATACCTATATACGTATTTTATACTTATAAAAATATAAATGTATACAAATAAGTATGGCTAAGAGGCCAATTGTGGAGTAGGGATACAAGCGTGTGACCGTAGATGCGACAGGTTGTGGGTTCGATTCCCATTCGAGGAAAGAAAACAGAATTTTAATTTCTTTGCTCGAGTAGTTCCTCAACGGGCAATGTATCGAAAATTTGGCGGTAAATAGGGGACGGAGTGTTAAGACACTCCGTCCCCTAGTGTAAGCACTAGTTTCCTTCTAACTATAACATTATATGCGGGATACAGCGTGTAATTGAAAAAAAAGCATTTTAATCAATGCGGTGCCATGTGGATTCCATTACTACTTGGGGGAATAATTTGAATTTTGATATAACTAAAATTCTCCGCTTTGTTAAGACTAAGCGCGGCGTTAAGTTTCGCTACTCAACAAGCAATGTTCGACATCGATTTTGGCCAAAATAGGGATCTAGTAATAAATAGTACTTATAAAATATTTATTGAATCAGTAGGCACTTTGAACGGCGATCGTTGATGAAATGTTTAAAACTATGCATTAATTAACTCAATGAAGCTTTATTCAATTTGGCTTGGTTTAACGGGAATTTATATAATACAAAATGTTTGTTTTAAATATATCTTTATTTATATTTAGTAATCTAGACAAGGTTACTAAATGTAAATAAAATAAAAGTTTAGATTTTACTTGCTATTTTTAATTTCATTTATCCCGTAATATTCTACTTTTCGTCATTTTGTATCTAACCCACACATACTTCGTATCTACTACCTACTGAACCTAACGCACGACTTTGCCACAGTGACGAATATAAAATATTATATTGTTTTAAAATTTGGTCTTAAAACCATTTAAATATACGGAAATCGCAAGCCCCTAATCATATATGAGTGTTTTATATATCTATGAATATTAAACCAATATTGAAAGGTACAATAACGAATACGCCATATTTGTGTCGCTTCCCTTTTGACATAATCTTTGAATCTTATCTGTTTCGGATATAAAATGATAAAAAGTTGATTTTATTTTTGCGATGTTACATCCACATAGTAAATATGACTTCGGAAATTATAAAATATATAGTAAAAAAAAAACAAAAAAAATACGTTTACAAACAAACGTCTACAATTTCTATATAATGTGCTCAGTAAATTACGTGACCCGAGTGGTTGAGGCCTCTGAAGAGTTCCACCATTCAGGTTCTGGTTCCATCTTCACACTAGCTCAACATCGTCACCTACATATTACTTCGTAGTATCATAATGATACAATTAATATAAAAGGGTCAAATTCTGTTTCTTAGTTTTACTTTTCTTACATAAGTAGTTAGAACTCGACCTACTAAGAGCGTGTTAATAATAATTAAAGACAATTTTGTGTAGATACTTTTTATCTGTGTGTCTGTTTTTATCAATAAAAAAAATGTTTTTTTGATAAAAATAGGAAAAAAATAGGTATTTGCTTCTTTTCCAATATATTTTTCTGTATATGTTATGTAGGAAATTATAATACTTTTAAAACTAAAAAACATAAACGCTGACCGTCCAAAATTTATATAGGAAATTTCACCTAACGTAAGCCGCAAAGTTTGCAGGTTGTCCAAAATTATCGTTTCATCCTAATTTATATCCCGCAAACGATCACTTTAAAATATTTCACCCTACCAACTTATATTGGTAATATTTAATGGTAATCTATTATCGTAAACAATTCTATCCGTTCGTTAAACCACTAATGCGTTGCACTAATAAATTGCTCCAAAAATGTTTATTTATGTACTTACTTGATGAAAAATAACTGGTGTAACGTTATTATATTAGTCTTGTGAAGTACATATAAATTATAAGGCCAGAAGTAGCGTAGTATGAGGTTCGATGTCCAGAGTAAATTAAATATGTAATATTTTCATTTTCTCGCTTTGGTAACGAGGAAAATCGCGACGTTGAGTTTCCCCACTCAACACACAATACCTCCAGAACTTGACAGGAGGCGTCTTAATGGGAACGGAGACCATTTTCCCAAATTCCGTCAGCCTTCCCTTCTATATGCGGGATATAGTGTGAAACTAAAAATAAGGAATAATTCACATAAAGTGTAGGTAATAAGTGAGTAATAAAGCGTGATTCCTTACAAAATTTCGATAAAGTCAGCGGTCCGTACAAAAAGTCATTCCATCTGGCTGCGATGACAAATGACCCAGAGCGAGACATCAGTGAAATAGCCGGTAACTTGATGGGTTCCAGCCCTGATTCACTGGGGACAAGGATATCTTTTATAGGAATAAAGGATTTGCCGAGCCGGTCAAATGTTTGTTAGATATTACTCACTTAGGAGCTGTGATTGGTAATCTAACTTTTTGTTTCTTTATTTTTAAGGCATTTTTTAGGCAGAGGGAGCCTAGTGTTAAAACACTCCGCTCCCTCCGCTCCGCCGAATTATGAAGGCATTGCATGTTTAGTGGCGGAATACAACGGCACGTTGCTTCGACACCAGAGCGAAGAAATGGATATGTTAAATATTTCATTTTGTCGACTGGGAATCGAACCTACAACCTGTCGTACACGACTGGTCTCAACACTTAATGTTGTCACGTGGATTGCTTTTCAATATATTTATTTTATTTTTCGTAGCTTTATATAGATTTCATATAACATTCTAGATTTGTTCCTTGGTTTGTCCAGAACGATATTTTAACTAAATAGTGATTAAGGCCACCTTTTTGTCTTGAAAGTGAATAACATAGTTGAAGCACCCAGTCTGTGTTTTTTTATAAAGAAACTCCAAATTGTTGTCCACTGCCTTCTGTTTGAACCAGTTACTGAAGTGAATTTTTAAATAACAAAAAGTTTTCCTGAGTTTTTACATATTATAGTGCGAGAATATTATCGTTTTACTTGTTTAGGAATGCAAAAACTTTCATTTTATTAATAAATCACGTATTTACTGTAAAATTCTATATTAGAATAGATTTTTCAACTTTTCTGTTCCCACATAAATAGGTTAATTGAATTTAAATTGTGTTTTTAAATAACTTTTACCTAAAATGTCAAAAAATATTATCTTTTTTTTTAGTTTCACGTTTTATATATCCCGCACATAGTAGGCTAAGTAGATGGAACCTGAGAACCTAGTGTTAAGACACGTTCCCCACTTT
>FASU01072821.1:0-10208 GCA_001486225.1 Heliconius pardalinus sergestus
CCCCGCCGACCCCCGCCCGACCCCCGCCCGACCTCCAGGAACATACTTTAACCTTTTTTGCTCCCTCACAACCTGTTCGCGGGATGCGGCTGCTGTGCCTTCACGGCGCAATTTAAACATCGGTTCATGGCCGCGGGCGATGCGGCCGCCTATACTTCGCTAACTATACGGCCTTCGTAAGTGCACCGCTTCTCCCATGTGTTTTAACTTATGGCTCGCCGTCAGGGATGGAAATTACTGGCGTAGGCAATTATTTACTATGTTATTGGTAGATGAAGGGCAACGTTTTTCTATTAATGGTTTGCTATTTTAAAGGGTATTATTTTGCAATATAACTCAAATACAATCTGGTTAGTTTATGACTAAGCAGTTCAAGGACCTTCCATATCTTTACTGCTTAAACGAGGTATAATTTCATATAATTTTAATGATCCATTCTTAGAACTTTCAGTTCTATGATCTTAAATTTTAAAAGTTATGTAACATTTTTAAACAACATTGGTTTTGTTTTTTCTTTTCAACCAATACAAATTTAGGCCAAGACCTTTCCTGGAACCGGCAATTTTGATCCCCAATTAAACAATTTTCTCTGATATCATTTCAATTCCTTTAGTCGCCCACAGGTCACTTCTGACCCCGGGGCACGGGCATTAGAGACCCGAAACGATTTTACGTCTTCGTAACCCCGATTAAACTTAAATATGCCCTTAAACCTTGTCTGTACTATCCGCGTCAAGGTTAGCCGAGCCAGTCGTTTGTTTTTATCGGGCAAAGCCTCTCTTTAAAACATATTTAAGTTTCTTTTTAAAATATATTTAAAAATAAATTTTGCTATTTTAATACGTTAAAAGCAGACGCTACGGGGGCAAATGACGCCTGCAAATTGACCTGTCCTTCAACGCGAGCAGCGGGCGCCGGCGAGCTGTCGCTGCCGCTGCCTCTAAATAATTCCGTTCCCATGAACTAGCTACCAGCTATCTCACTTTAATTATTCATAGGCTTTTTTATGCGCCATCACTTTTTACCGCTCGACGGTTGCCGCCCGCTTCTCTCTCGAAGCTGTATAAAATTAAAAAATAAAATAATTGAAGGCTTGGTGTATTATAAAAAAAGGAATAAGTCGCATGACACGGATCGAACTCCGGGCAAATGTCGCGCGGTAAAAAGTGGTCGAGCGCCGAGACGTTCGGTGGAGGCTGTGGGGGGTGACAGGAGGGGGGGAGGGGGCGCAGGACGTCACGTAGGCGGCTCGCTTTTTGTCAACGTTCCCGCGGAGATGACAGGTCGCTGGACGCTGCGCCCGCGACCCGAGGCGACGGTGACAAATCGTCTTGATACTTGCAATTCGCAGCGCCTAGTTCACAACGCGATTGTTAGACGCCATGAAATCATTTTACCCCAAATGCTAGCGGTGTCGCGCTTGTGTAGACTGTCAGATTTGAATGTTCTTTTTTATATATTTCATATATACATGGCATTTATTCAATTGGCGTTTATACGGCTATTCCTAAGAACGTATTGAACTATAAGTTAAAAATATATCCGAATATTGCTCTTACACAATGGCAACGTATTTAATATAAAATATTTATTAGGTACATTTCAAGTCTCAAGAACAAGCGTGCGCGCCACATCGCTGCGTGACACGGCGACAGGTGCACCGGCTTCAACCGGTCACTAATAAACTCTTAAGCCCAGTGGAGCTTCCCACAACCTGCCACACGAACTTAGGCCTTTTTTTATCGACGGCCATTTGCTTTGCAAATTATTATACGAAAACATTTGCGAGATAAACTTGACTTGTTCTGTAGGACAATAAATAATGCGTTTTTGCATTGTAATTTTGATGGCCACCTATTAATGTAAAAAGTTGTTGCGTTTCACGCAGCCTTTATTGAGAGTTAAACGTGTATGACGTGTTTTGATGAACCTTTAATAGTAAATTGTTCGACTATATACATAATTCTTACAATTGTAATTTTGAGTTATTTTTGTGTTCTCTATTATATTTTTATAAGCAACATTTTTGTTCCTTTTTAAGGTTATTTTCATTATCAATTTATTCTAGCAGCGGTCACATACAATGTAATAACATTGTTTTTCTTTACAGAATTTCCGCGAGCAAAGAATTGACGGCGCCGGCCTGCCGCTTCTAACTGAGGAGCACCTGACTGGAATGCTCAAAATGAAGTTAGGACCCGCACTGAAGCTACGAGCAGTGGTGGCGCGGAGGCTGGAGCCCTGTGCCCAGTGTCAGACAGCGTCACCGCCGGCCGCCGCAGTCCCAGCCCCGCCCGTCACGCCTAAAGTTAACGGTACATCGCTCAAATCAGAACCAAGAAGCAACACTACGAGCCCCAGTTAGAACTTTCTAGATTTAAAATTAGACTGAACGTCAGGCAATTTAAGAATTATTATAGCAAAGGTTGTATTTGTATACATTAGTTACGTAGTTTTTACAATTTGTAAATGCCTTATAACATGTTTCACTTCACATAGTAGCTCTTAAGTATATAATATACGATGCACGATCATGAATGAATCACGTAATGCTTTTTTAATAAAAAATAAGAACTTGTCTAGATAAAACATCGTACTTTATATATAATGATCTACTGCCATGATTCTAAATTGGCTTTACAGAAATAAAAATGTAGATACATTTTTGAAACTTTTTGAAACGGAGTACCTTTACACAGGGTTCCTTCTGTCTAGCCTGATTTGAGAGAACAAAAGCGTGAACTTCCAAAGCTTTATTTTCTTAATAGTTCTAAATTTTAAAATGTTGTAATTTCGAGAACGTTACCAAGACTGTCGTATCGGGTCCAATGATTCATTTTAATTGTATGTCAGTTCATTGTTTTCTCCAGTTATATATAATCTATTAGCCTCTTATAGTAGTTATACTACCGTAACTAAATTTAGTCATTTTGATTGTTTTAGTCTTCCTGCTATTATAGTTTTGCATTTAGTTACGTTGTGCGAGGCGGTGGAGACAGGTGCGTCTTAGCGGCTAAGGGTTGTAAATAAGTTGTTGCCGTCCAAATGAGTTGTGTCGTTTTAATTGTAATAAGAATAGATTTTTGTATGTTTTTGTATAATAATATAATGACGTTCCGGAGATGCGGTTAAACATTGTTTTAGCTTACTGTAGGTATGGTTTTTTTTAAATGTACAATTAAACATACAAAAACTTATAAAAGTAATGTTGTCGGTGCTAAAAGACCCTGCTATAAATATTTGATTATATTATATAAAATTTATTTGTAAATAATGGCCTTATTGTAAAAATATCTAAATTTGAGGCTGATTACTTTCTAACTCTACCACAGGGTCTCAATGTTACAAACAGTTTGTATATATAATTCATACATTAATAGTTATCACGTATTGCTTACTATATTACGTATATAAATAGCATTTATTTACACCACACCTGAATAAAGCTCATTATAATACAGTGTAAAATAATTTCTACTAGAAATTACAGTTAGTTGATATAGATTATGTAAAAATTAAACTGATTATTTCATTTATTGCATAATACATTTTAATTCCTATAAACATACACAATTTTGTAAATATGGCCAATTTTTTATGTTTAATGATTATTATTATTTTTTAATCTGTATAAGATATAGATATATATGTTATACAGATACTAGAGATACTAGAGATAGATGAGGATACTTTAGAGGAATACAATTTATGTCTGTGGTAATCTCCTTAATTGCCAAAATAGTATATTTGTAACCAATATACATATTTCAATATTTAATTCAATATTAATATTTTTTTCAAATGAAGATAATTAATTCATTATTCCATAATTGATTAATACTAAGCATTTTACAAATAGAGGCAAATGGAATGTGACAGGTTAAAAACCCAGAGGTTGTTTAAAATTATTAAAATATCCAATTTTTCAGTTATTTAATATAAATAATAATTCATTTATAACGTATCTCTAAGTAAAAGGTGCTAATAACCTCTGTACGAAAGAATCGTGCCTTATCAAATGTCTTCCTGTTTCGTATATCAGAATATTATATACATTTTTTTTTTCAAAAGTATTACGGTTATACGCTTTAATCGAATCATAATACAATTATAATAGCATATAAGGATATTACGAATTTGTTACTAGCTAATTATAAGTATGGCAAATTTTGATATTCACGTAATTCTATATGGACCAGTGACTTACTTTTGTGTAAATTATGAGTACCTTAATATTTTACTTATGTATGATGAGTGTTTGAAAAATTCATGCAAATTATTTTGTTGTAAAACATTTTGTATTTGTGGCTTGTATTTTTCTCTTTGTATGATAATAAAAGTGATACGCCATAAGTCAAAGGCAATAAACATTTTGTAATAATTAAAAAAGAACATTTTACCTGTCTTCTGGCGTAATACTTATATTATCTGTGACCAAATTATTGTAACCATACATGTAAATTTTATTTCATGTTTTACCGAAAATACATCGTTTTTTTTAATTCATTAACTGCACATGTGCTTAAGACGTTATTTACAATATTATCTGTGACAATATTTAATCTGCATCAATATGGCGTGTTTGGGTTTTGTGTATAACATTTTTATGTATAACAAGGTTTTAGTCACTTGTTAATTTCCTTGAGAATATTAAGTACTTACGTTTACTTTAAGCTTTTTAGTTATAGTTCCGGAGAAAGTTACATCCGACTTTAAGTATTTATGTGGAAGAGAATAAAACAATGATTTATTCAAAATGTTGATTTTTTATTTATTATATTATTTACATAACTCAATTATCTTATAGATTATTCATAATTTAAGCAAAATAATAAAAATATTTTTTTACTTATCTGGAGATTCTTTCTTTTTTATGTTGCTTAAATTATTTGGGGATAAAGGCAGTAAATTAAAAATTAAATAAATAATATTTAATATAAAATAAATGTACCTACAAAGTAAAATCTTAGAAATTAAATTCAAAATTATATTTCTTCATAAAAACTGTTCTAAATATAAGAAAATTTAAATACTTTGTAAAAAAATATGTAAATAAATAAAATATGTAAAATAAAAATCTTCCTACATAGATGCTACCAATGAAAATAAGTAGTAAATCTAAGAATTTCGACATAACTCAATAATAACGTATTGTCTTATTGATTTCCAAGAGGCACGGGTTCCCTTTACGTTATTTTTTTTATACGTTTCCTAACTTTGACAACCCCGCTAGGGATAAAACATGAAATTAAGAAATAACACTTTAAAAATGTTAAAATAAAACTAGATACACTCTGACTACCTGCAATCAGTGCAGATGGCGAGGAACATAAGTTCCGGTCATATTACTTCATTCCGTTTATAAACGCATAATTGTTTTATTCTTCTGCAGGTTTTTTGGAAACTAGTTCAAAGTTTCTCTCTTGGTGGTGCCTGCGCTTTACCCGGTATTCCATTAGTTCGATCGTTGAATAACCAGAAAAGCCTAAAATGAGGAGACCCGCCAAAATGTATAATCTGCAATGAAATATATTTAATTTAGTATTATTATAGCTTCGTATTTAAAAACAAATAAGTAAATAAATATCTTTAAATACACAAGTGTCACTGTAAACGCAACCGGTTTAATTGTTTCGGATGGTTTCGATTCCCACTCGAAGAAATTAAATATATAATATTTTCAATTCTTCGCTCTGGTCTTGCCTGGATGACAAAACGCGGAGTTGAGTTTCGCCACTCAACTTGTAATAGCTGTAGAATTCGGTGGAAAATAAAAAACGGAGTGCCTCAACACTGCATTACACGCGGGATGTATGTTTTTGTTTCAATCATATAAAACAGGGTTTCACTCTCTTAACTACATTTACACATAAATCACAAAGAATCGTATCGCGTCAATCATATTTTTTATTTCCTTTAAAGCGTAAGCTTAGTTAAACTTAGTTACTTTCAGGTAAATTAATTAAATAATTGGAAACGTGGGAATAAGTAGCGAACACAATATTACGAGTACGCGAGTCTTACCAAAGCAAGAAAGTGACAATAATCGAACCCACAAACATTCGTTTACTATCAAACACAGGCCTGTTACACCATTATGACCTCTAAACTAAATTTGATAACACAAAAATAATATTAGTACTTATATAAATTACCTAGTTCTAACACAAAGGTAAGGTGCTGTCGCGTAGGACAGGACACTGCCGGTCGCTTCCCACAAGCGGAAATTAGAGTAAGCTGCCTCCTCGTTACCAGGGAATAATATGCCGGAAAGAGCTGAAATATTAAAAGTATAAAAATAAAACAACTACAGTTTGTAATATCTAATAAGTGTTATTTTAGTAATAAAAATCCGAATCTGGTAAATTATTTTTAAGTTTATGTGGTTCAAACTAAGCGTATGAGCTGGAGAGTTCCCGGAGTTCACTCTCTATTTCATTACAAAAATTCTGTAGAAAATGGACATTGTCAAGTATAAGATTGGAAAATACACACCATTTACTTGGACAAGCCAAACCGCATCTGCAGTTCCCCATATGGCTGCTAGGCCGTAAAAAACGATCCATTGCTCCGGATTTGGTCTCCATAGCAGCAATGACGTTAAAAGACATAGGTTCAATATCTGGAATTATATAAATATTGTCAAAAATGTTTATTTTTAATTAAAAAAAAATATTTATACAAATTCAGCCCCTACTTATTAAAAATTGCAATTCTTTTGTTTGTAAATTTTAGAAGTAAAAATTTCTAAGGCTCGAAATACATTTTTTGTTGTTAATTTAACGCTTCACGCTGACTTCACGCTGAAACTTCACGCTCTATCCTGCACATGACAAGGTAGGCAGAGGAAATCTGGGAACCTAGCGTTAAGACACTTCAGTTCCCGGCATTCAGCCGAATTCTGAATCGAATTCTAGGCATTGCGTGTTCAGCGGTGGAACGTGCTTCGCCTCGTTACCAGAGTGAAGAAATGAAAACATTTAATATTTCATTGACTGGACACCGAACCCACAACCTGACGCGTTCATTGTCTCACGCCCCTGCACTACGACTGGCCTCGACAGGCCTTACCATTATTTATGATTGATTGTAATGACAAGTTCCTACAAGTTGTTTCAATTAAATATAATACGTATGCAAATTAAAGAGTTCGATAACAGACATCAATCATTAATAATAATACAAAGGTATTCCTTTATATGACAACTATTAACAATTACGCTATCATGATTCACGACGCAGTTAGTCAGCGTTTGACTGCGCTCGGTGTTTCTTTGCCCTTTAAGGATAATCCTGCTATAGTTAGACAATTCACGGCGTTAAGTTTCGCTACCAAACATTACTCATTGGATGCAATAATAACGAATTTGCAATTGTTGAATTATTTTATATCAGTGTTTTCTCAGTAGATATTGAAGTTGGTAAGAAGCAATTACGTCGTTTATGGACCAAATGATTGATATCATCCCACAATTGCAAAATAAAGTCACTTTCACCCTACTTAGTGTGACAGATTAATAAATAAAAATAAAAATAAATAATATAAAAAAGCGCGGCGTTGAGTTTCGCGACTTAATACGCAGCGTCTCCAGAATACCGTGGAAAATGGGAATCGGAGTGTCTTAACACTATGTTCCGTTTGTTTACCGTGCTATGTGCATGTAAAAAATATAAAAAACTTATCTTATAACAACACACTTTTATCCTATCTCCCTAGGTTTAAAAATTTAAAATAAAACTCACGAGAGCCGTAACCATGACAGGGAACCGTCCTGTGACCTTGACGACGGCACCAGCCACGGGTGCAGCCAGCGCGTTGAACACGCCGAAACAAATCATCACGAAGCCGATGTTGCTGATGCCGTAAGCGCAGGTCACGAAAGCCTGCAACGTGTAGAAATACACAATATGAAATATATGAATAAGAACTTTTAATATAATTTCTGTTTTCATTATGAAAATAAAAAAAAATGCTGCCGATTATACTAAGAGGTAAGGACAGAATAGTTTATCTGTAACTTCATCAATATTTATTACTATCTATGTTTGAATTGAATTTGTTTATAATTGAACCTTTGAATTGAGTATTTAAAAATATATTATTTATCAGTTTTTATTTCCATATGTTTGTCTATAAGTGAACTTCCATAAATTGGACAAGGAAGAATATAGGTATTTATTTAGTTTGGGTAAAGAGAATTGAATTCGAAACTCAACTATATATTGTGTAGGCAGAATTTCAATGATAATAATATATTTGTATGCCAACGTTTCATAATAGATGGAGTTGGAATACAAGAATCTAACACAATTACCATAGTCGATACAACTATTTGGATATATTGAAGCATGGTCACGCAGTCACAACAATGACCAAGTGAAAGGTTGTCGCGGGTACTGAGCGACCTTCAACCCGCAATGGTAACCGCAAACAGGAAGTTGCTGACGGAATTAATGAACACAATGTTTTAAATAACAAATACCAACAAGTGTTCTGTTACAGACAGATGTTAAAAATGGTTGATGTGAATAGATGTTGAAGTTTGGTTAACTTTTAACCTATTTTTTTATTAATATTTTTTATCTTAGTAATTAACCAAACGAGGCAAACTAATATCACCAAGAAATAGACTGGTGTTGGGTTCTTTTATTTCTTGTTTGATTTTTCTTAAACACATATTTAAAATAAATTTTCTTGTCTTGTTACTAGAGCTAAGAAATGATATTAATAAATAATATAATTAATTCCCCCGAGTGGATTGTCACACTAACAGTCACACACTTATGCCACAACGGCCTCTATATCTAAAGTCTAAGCTTCTTTCTTAACCTGTGTAAAATCAGCTGCCATAAAAGCCTGTTCTGCCCCAATGTAACTAATAACGGGTAACAACAGCAATTGATACTTGTGCCGAAGTTGCCTCAAAGTCACCGCTAGTAGCCCCAACCCGGATTTGTTCTCTGTAATCGATTTTCTACCCGTGTCATATCTGTAAAGAAGTATATTAACAAGTGAAATATTAAAAAAACAACAAAACCAGACTACCATTAAAAAGAATTAAAAAGAAACATTATGTTTTTCTGAGAAGGCAATATAGAACTTTCAATTCAACAGCCAGAAATCTATTTCCCAAACAGGAATCAAATTCCATATTACGGCATAAACAAATCATTTAATAATAAGGGTTGTTTAAAAAATGCACCTGGTAAGAGAATCGACCCCAAAAACAACGAGCAAAATAGCTGTAGCCATGCACGCGAGGTACACGCCTGCTATCACATGAATTTTGAGTGTAGAGGGAGGTGCCAAGTTCGAATTCGTTGCCTGAAATAAAAGAAATACAGACTTTTCAAATATTATTGTCGTTGTATAGACATAACTAGCAAACTTCAAATTCTTATTTTATTACAAAATTATAATTAATTGCGTATTTATGAGTTTATTCATAACTATTTCACATTAAATTATTTCATTTAAATATACAATGGTTAAAATATGACTCCTTATCATTTATACTATAGAAAATATCTTACATCATGAGAGGCGCTTCCACTACAGAAATTAACTCCACAGGTTCCGCCATAATCTGGTGTCGGCACGGAAAAATTGCTTACTAGAGCCGCCGCCCTGGGTCCCTCTTGTAAAGTTTCATTGACAAATGTGGATATTTCTCCCAGAGATGACGATAAAACTGAAAGCGATAGAATGATTATCTTAAAATTGATATATTATAAAATATAAATATACTGACTGTTTATACAGTTTAGCTATATTCTGGAACACTCATGTATGAAACTCGATCACACGGAGGATATGTATATTTATTTTAATGAAACTTACTTGCTGAAGAGACCAGGTTGCCCCATATCTGTGCCATCTGATAGAACATGAAGAAAAGGCCAAAAAATCGTACCACCAGTACCTCCGCCGACACTCCCGAAAGTTTTGCATACGGTTCTGCAACCTAAAAATATAAATTAAACAAAAAATTAGGTTTGTACAAAAACTTGTTATATCTAGTTAATAAATCTGAAATTAATTATCAGTTATTATTAACCGAGGAAAAATGTTTGACTGAATCTTCCAATAACTTCAATAATTATTATAATAAAATTTAGAAAATTAAAATAAATAGCGCGTTTATTTGACATTACAATTTTGTTATAATGATTGTCACTTTTATAATGTACTAGCGACCCTCTTGCGG